>PVJL010000476.1:187500-408819 GCA_004026885.1 Lyroderma lyra | reverse complement strand
TGTCACAATTTATGAAATGGTCATTTCAGGAAATAAGAATCTGTGGTCAAAAAGCTATATGTGGTTTTTTAATAAAAATATTTACAACCTGTGATTGTATGAAGCAATAGAAGGTAAATCTAATTATCGTAATTGAATACCATACTCAAATGTATATTTAGTATTTTGTTTCCTTGTATGAATAAAGAAAGTGATTTTCTGATACTAATTGATTTAGAAGTGTTGGATAAGAATTAGTGTTACTAAAATTCCAAAAAAGCACGCGCGTGCGTGCGCGCGCGCACACACACACACACACACACACGATAATTGTTGGAAAAGAGAAAAGCTAATTTACAAGGCTTGTCTGGAAAATATTTAGGCATGTAACATGAAAAATAGAGGCATTTATAGCTGGATTTTTTCTGGACAGCCCTTGTATTCCCAGCTTAATACTATCCAGCCTTAAGTGTGGTAGTTTAAAAATGAGCCACTGTGTTTTCAGTACAATCAAGGAACCTGGGATCTTATGGAGGTCGGGAAATCTTCTTTCTCATTTTGGGATACATTGATAAAAACTTTGTATTTCAGAATTGAAACTGAAATTCTGATAGGTGTAATACTTCTTTTATCTACTCTCCATGCAAAAATAAAGTTATTTTTTTTTCCTCCTTCCCTCTGTCTCTGTTTAAAGAAATGGCCTGGAAAGAGGAAGTTTCTCAGATATTTTTCTCTATATTTAAAAAATTATTTTTAATTCCTTAAGGGTGTTGGTTTACATGTCCACACTTTGGTTTTGAGGCAGATATCTTTCTTGTGACATATCTCCAGAATGCATGTATGTCTCTCCTTTAATTCCAGAGACTCGGTGTCTGAAGTAGCAACAGAAGTCTGCAAAATTTTGGTCTTTGAAGGCCTCCAGAATGCAGTATCAGCTGCCCTCACAATTAAAGCGGAGTCTTAGGAGAAGGGCTGTTGACTTGCTAGAAATGATGAATGGGGTTTTTAAAAATGAAATTAATAAGGTTTTTATTGCATGGAGATCCATGAGACATATTTTCAGGCATGGCATAGATTATCTATCACTCTGATGATGTTCAAAAGTGGATTTGTCCTCATGCTCACTCCCACATTTCTGCGCAAACTAAAGGCTGGGGCAGCCTGGGAGCCGTGCCACCCTCAGGTGCACATCCAGCGTCATTTTCGGATAATATGAGTTCAGAGCTGGTTAACCGCTTAGATATTATATTGTATATTCATCCTGGTATTGAGTAATTTTTCGAAGGTTGAAAAATTTGACAGGTGATGAAATTCAGTTTACTAAAGATGGCTTACATGTGGCCCAGAGATACAGCTTGGTGTTAACAGGTCTTAGAAAATTCTGGTCCTTTCTGAAATATGGAAACTTGGGGTCTCCAAGGTGACTCTGGGAAATGTTTGGAGAAGAGGATGGTAACTCTTCTTACATGATTTATGGAGCCAGGTCAAGGAGGATTGGCTTTCTTTTTGCTTTAATTGGGAGATTTTTTTGTGTTTGCATCATCTTCTCATCCTATTTACCAGCATATACATAAGGATCACTATACCAGTGCTTCCTAGAAGCAGGGTACAGTTCCTGACCCCTCTCTCCTCAGAGATTCTGCTACAGTAGGATGGGATGAGGTCCCTTATGAGTAATTTATACTTGTTATTTTAAAAGCACTTGGGGATTCTGACAGGTGGCTCAGAGAGATTCTACTCTTCCCTTTCTGTGTTCCATTGGAGTCAGTGCATTTGGATCTTTCTGGTGTACCCCTCCATGTATTTTGGACTTTTGAGCCTTTAAGTTGGATGGGTAATGAAGAAAGTTCACTTCAGTGTTGTTTTATGTCTCCCAATTTATTTCAGTCTTATTTTCCTTGCAACATATGTTTACTGTAGAACGTTTGAAAGAAAATCAGAAAATCTTGAAGAAAAACATTATCTGTAATCCCACCACCCAGAAGTTACCACTGTTAATACTCTGTTGTATGTCTTCCCAGTCTTTAAAAAGGTGTCAGCATGCATTTTAGAAAACTAGGCTCATTCCATAATCTTATTTTGTAACTTTTGCCTATGTCAGTATATATTTTGAGCATATTCTCATTTCATTAATATTTCTGCAAGATGGCGTTTAGTGGAGGCAGAGGCTATTTGGTCACGTTTTCTTTGGCAGTTTCTTATTGTTGGGCATTTGTGCTACTTAAGTGTTTTTTTTTTTTCTATATAAATATAACTGTAATGAACTTTAATTGGCAATTAATGATAATTTTTTAAAAATTGATGGAAGTTAAATTACCCTCCCTCTCTCCATTTTCTGTTTCTTCCTCCCTTCCTTTCTCCAGTCTGTCCATCCATCCATCCTTACATCCATTTTTGGTTTATGAATACTTGATTTATCATGGTTTCAGAAGACTGTCCCATATGAGTAACCTTTTCCCTAGAGTCTTGGAGAGTATAAATTGTTCATTAAGTCACGGCAGTCTTTCAATGTTACTAGTACTATTAGTATCATTATCAACAACTTTATAATGATCATATCTCAGTACTGGACAAGAGGCCCCCCAAAGACTAAACTATCCAGAATGCAATATCAGCTGCCCTCCAGTAGTGAAGGAACCAATGGGGCTAAGCAAGAGGCTCAGAGGGTGAGGATCTCAGGAGTACTCACTACAATCAGAGCAGTTCTATTTTAGGGTTAAACACCAACTTTTTTTTTCTTTTAAGAAAGTTCTGCTAGATAGTTGATCTAGTCTAACTCCATTCCTCCCGTAGATGAAGATACTAAGGCTTAGAATTGTCAGGTGACTGACATCTTTCACAGTTCTCTGTCCCCTGGAATTTGTTATTTTTCATAAGCCCTACTTTCATGCTCATTTCCATCAGTGAGCTCAGACCTGTGAGAGAAGAAGGATAAAGAAGCTTTCTCAGGTTCAATTTAGCCTTGTTCCACTTCTTTTGCATCTGACAGAGTGATCTGTTTGTGCTTATTAGCAGAGAGTTGAGTATTTATTTCCCATTCATTTCCCCCAAACACCCAGAAAAGTAGCAAATATTTTTTTTTAAAAAATTGCTAATTGGAGAATATTTTGCTACTATTTTTGTACTAGTTAATTATCAAATAGGGACTATCTATATTGGTATACATTCTATTGGTCCTTTGCTGGGCAGATCAAAACATCTCTGGAACTCAGTCTCCTCAGTTATAAAATAAGAGTGATTCAAGACTTACTGGTACTTACAGCTCCAGGTTGAGTTTAAGGAAAATACTACAAAAGGAGTAACATGAGTTGCAAAATTGAAAGTAGTAGGGGATCATGTAGTGTTAAGGTTTATGAAAGAAGTGGAATTTGAGCTGGCTCTTAAAGACAGCATTTAAATAAGTCAGGGAGAGGTGAGGAGGGCATTCCAGGAGCAGGATAGTGTAAGCAAAAAAGTGGTAGTAGGGAAATAGAGAAGAGTCAGGAGATCTGTTTTGCTGGCGTGGCAAACACAGTAGAGAAGTAAGACTCAGGTGGGACATACCAATGAATTCCATTTTTTTAATTCATTCACTCTATAAATGTTTGAGTGCCTATTATTAAACAAATACTTACACATATATGATGCTGGTAAGGGCTATGAATAAAACTAGAGAGCAGAGAAGTTAAAGGTAAGTGTGTAGCTCTTGAGGTGGAGTGGTATGAGAAGGTCTTTCTCATGTAACTTAATATGTGAGCACAGATCTCAGTGATATGATGCAAGAAGCCATGGAGATAGTGGGAAAACTATCGAGGGAACAGTAAGTGCAAAGTACTGAGGTAGGAATGGGATCTTTTCTGTGACAGACACATTGGTAACCTACCCAGTAACCACCTCAGTCCCCACTTGTGCTTGCTCTCAGAGCCCTCCCTGTTCATGTAATTATCCCTTCATGTCAATGAAGGACCTTTATGACCTTCATGACATGGGAAGTACTTCCTCCCCAGTCTCAGAGTGAACCATAATTGATCTAAGCCAATCACCTCAATCTATTCTCCTTTCCTGTGATTGGTTTGAGCATGGGCATGTGATCCTATTGTTACGGCCAATGGCATGAGGTGTAGTCTGCTGTATGATGTGGACTTCTGGAAAAACTTTGCTCTCTAATAAAGAAAGAACCTTCACTGGTCATGGTTGTGTCTACATGTGATGTCTGCAACTGCAGTAGCCATATTTCGCCTGTGAGGGAAGGTTTTGAATTGAGGGTGGCAGAACAGGAAGATGGGAAGCACTTGGGTCATTAGTGATATCATGAACTGGTGAATTAAGACTGAAAAGACTTCTGTTATGTGATAAACCCTTATTGTTTAAGCTACTTTTAATTGTATATTATGTTACTTGCAAGCTAAAGTATCTTAAAGGGTATAAAAATCTTGGAACAGTTTTCTTTTTTCATGCACTCTGTTTAAGATCTGCTCAAATGTTACCTTGTCTGAAAGACCCTCTCCAGCTCTTTAAAATAGGATAAAGGCAGGAACTACAACTCTTACATTGATTAAAAGTCTTGTATACCCTTAGGTTTAAGCTAGTGGGTGTCCTCAGTCTGTATTCTGTGCATGGGAAAGGAGACTGTGGGGCTTCCATGGTGCCATTTGGACTAAGTTCCTCTCCCCTGTCATCTCCACGCATGATGGTTGCACCATTCATAAATGGTGATTTCAGGAGCCCATTTGCTCAACCTAAAAGGTGAATGACTCTATTTATAATAAATCTCAGTGTGGTTTGCATGCTTATCATTCCCTTCATTTGACCTTGGTGAAACAGGCTGATGGGGCAGTGAAAAGTATGGTATGAAAAATGAGTGAATAGAGCAAGAAGAGCAGTGAATCAGTCCTGTGTGTGATTAGCTGTGAAAAATTTCACCAACATGACTCAGAGTACACTTTTTCTTTTCTCCCCTTTTACATTCTGTCCTTCACTCCCCAGAACAACTTGTCAGCCACCCCACAAGTGAGCTGTCCCACACATGACTACCTTGTCTCCACCAGAGGTTGTCAGATCCTTACAGTGCTTCCTGAATTAGGAGCTCTTAGCTGAGGAAAAGTGGGCTCAGAGAAGGAAAAAAATTTTTTTGGGTGCTACTAATGGCACTTAGCTGAAATCTTAGGGAGTCTCCTCCAGGGACACATTGAGGAGACACAAGTGTGACAGCATGACTTGTAGGTATTGTAAATCTTCAGTTATACCTCGGGACTCAGTGACTTGTGGTTGAGGTCTCCATCAGTTCCATTTTCAGAATCAAGCCCTATAAAAACAGAGTGATGGATGGGAAATCAAGCTTCCTGGGGAATTGTGGGATCTTGCTATTGAAGGTTTGAACATATAAAACGGAAATTTGCCTTTAATGGCATGGCTCTTATTGCCACACTGCAGAGGCCACTTGGGTGACACATGGAGGTGCTTTTGGAAGAGAATTCCCTGCTGCACTTGGTCTCTTCTGGGAATACTCTGTTTCCATGTCCTATTTGCATGATATCTATGGTCAGGAGGCAAGAGGGGTGATGAGTGGCTGAAGATGCCTCATCTGGCCAACCTGACCATCCAACCTCAGTTAATTCTTCAATCTCACTGCAAAAGTTTCAGATGCTGCCACTCTACCCTTCTAAATAGGAATACATGTTCACCTTAAGGCCCACCAGCGGATAGGGTGTTCATGGAAATGAGCACCTAGGTAGCAGTTCCTCTGATGGGGATTATGGAAGTGTCCTTCATTTGCCTTTTAGTTCCTCCATGTGTGTTCTTTGATCACTGAGTAAAACTTTAGTAGTTCAGATATTTGGGGCCAAGGTTCATCCTAATTATTGGACAAAAAATTAATTTCATATATTTAAAATGTTTTATTGCCTCAAAATGTAGTCCCCAGCTAGTGAAGTAGGAGAGATTCTTAGAGCATGCATTACATAAACTTAAATGAATACATTGTGATAGCTTTTAAATTTTTTCCTGTATTAATGGATGCTTTTTCTCTAGGTGATCAAACATGACCCTCTAATCTTACTTGCACCATTCATTACATATCAATTGCCACAACAATGCTGCTCTTGACAGAATACTCCAACACTTAATTGCATCCACTGATGAACAGTTATCAGCACACTCAAGGGTTTACAAGTTGATTGGGGAAGCTCTACTTCACATTGCATGTCTGTACATTGTTTGGGCTGCTCTCCTTCATGTATCTCTATTGTGTCTGGAACCAATGGATTTTCTAGGCAAGCTCTTCTCCTTTCATGTGTTAGAGGCTTGCAGAGGGGCAGTGGAAATAGGTAATCACTGAAGTCTTAAATGCAGAGCTGGCCCATTATTACTTCAGTTCACATTCCATGGGCCTAATGAAGTCTTATGGACAAGACCATCATTGGGTTAGGAATAGGCTTAGCAGATATACCATTTTTAAACAGGACAGAAAACAACAGTACTGTCCCATTTCAAACAACAGTACATGTTGTCAGCCTACTGACACCTTGAATTTAGCCCAGTGAGACTAGGCTGACCATAGATACCATTTGAAACAGGACAATACCATTGTTTCTTGTTCTGTTTAAAGATGGTATTTCTAGTCAGACAAATTAGGGATTAATTAATAACAGTGGTAGAAACTCAAAATCACATAGCAGAGAGCATAGGAACAAGGAAAGTAAAGAACTGAGAACAACTTTGCAATGCACCATTATTTGTTTATGTAGCATGTGTTTTATTAAGTACCTATCATAAGCCTGGTTTGGTTCTACATCAGAAACAGGAAAAAATTTAATTTCATCATTGTTCAAAACATTCATTGTCTTAGGTTGTGCTGTAAAAATAAAATAGGTATTTATTAAAAGTATGGAAAAAATTAAATGTGAAATTTAGAAACATGAGAATAATGTATGTTGAGAATGATTGTGTGCTGTTTGTTTCTGTAGCCATATTAACATTTATTTGTATGAGTGGTTGTTGTATAGAATAGGAATAAGTATCTCAAAGAGGACAAATATCTCAATCAGTAACCATATACTCTCATCTTGGGTCTTGGCTGTTAAATTTGGTTATGTGATTGATTTGAGTTTGCAGAATAAAGTGAAACGGGTTAACAAATCATCAGAAAGAGTTTTAAGAGAATAAAAAAGAGAGATGAGGTCAGATTTTCATTTGGCATTTATTTCTTCAAAGATAGAGTCATATAGCAAATATTTTAAGATGGATAGTTGAGTAATAGATGAATAACCTGTCCAAACTGTTAACCTGTTCTTCCGTTAACACCCAGCCCTGTATTGCCACCTGGATTACTGAGTTTAAGAAAGACATAGTAAATTTAACATCCAGAGGAACTATAGAGATAATAATAATTCGTGAAATGTATCTGAAGACTTTGTGCGATTGGCGTTATTTGCCTAAAGAATAGGCTGACGAGACATACCATTTTAAATGGGAGAGAAAGCAATGACATTGTCCCCTTTCAAAAGGTCTGTGCGTATGGTCAGCCCACTGACACCTTGAATTTAGCCCAATGAGACTACGCTGGCCGTACATACCACTTGAAATGGGACAGTACTCTTGTTTTCTGTCCCATTTAAAAACAGTACGTCTGGTCAGCCTACTAAAGAAGAGAAGCTTAAAGGATATTCTTATGGGGTATTGGATGGTTTTATGTGAGAAGGTAACCAGCTGCTTTCCATCTTAACCAGGAAGTGAAGAAAAAGAAAAAGGTTAACATTTTGGCATGTTCAAATGGTTAGATCTATAGGAGAACTCCTTTCACTTAAGTTTTTCTTTAGTGATAACCTAGAGTTGTTTCCAAGTTGTGGAGTGTTTCTGCAGAGGGAATTTAATTTTTAACTTTAAAATGGGGAAGCAGCTCTTTTTCTTGTAGGTGGTCATATGTTGTTCTCCATGGAGACAGGGAATCTGAACCTTTCTGAAAGTCTGTTTCTGGATGTTGAGGGAGAAAGTAGGGTTGTGCACACTCTAAGATTGTTAACTGACATAATGAAGGCAGTACCCCATTTCCTTGTTATCCTGGGAAGGACATGAGCTACTAAATCTGAGTGGGTAGCTCACAGCTTCTATCAGAGAGAGCTGTAGAGTCTGTGAGAACTTTAATTTTCATAGGAAATGGAAGGTCCACTTCCCTAATTAATATATAAGCTGGGGATGGTAGGAGATAATTTAAGCACTTTGAGCAGGTATTTTTCCCTGTGTATTTTAATGTTGGGTGGTTTATGCAAAGGCCTCATAAACTAGAGGCTGAACCCGAAAGTTTCCCAAGGGCCTCTGGGCATCTCAAGTACATGTTTACAGTGGTCTTCTTTCCTATTTAAGATAAAATTCAAAATTTAACAAGCAAAGTCGCAAACTTCTTGTGTTTTCTTTTCTTTTTTTTTTTTTTTTTGGTTAACCTTGAATTATTGTATATCATATTCTAAGATTTTCTTAAATTTGCAGCAATAAAAATTATTGAGTTTATGTCTTACAATATAATCCAAAGTTTGAGAAATCTGCAACAGCATTCAAACCTTAGTAAAATATGAAAATTATACACAGGGGAAGGAAGGAAAAATAAGCAGCATGTAAGATACATGCAAAAATGAGGCATTGTGGTGTTGTGGAGAGAGCATGAATGCAGGAGACCTAGGATTTTGTTTCTCCATCCCTAGTTGTATGGCCTTTTGTGACTGGCTTAACAACATGTCCTGGTTTTCCCATCTATAAAGTAGAAGTATTGAAGTAGGTCATCTCATGATTCTTTTTGATTCTAAACTCTTTGTTCCATGGTCTGTGTTAAAACTCTCTTGGAGAAGAGGCTTTTTTTTTTTTTTTTTTTTTTTTTTTTTTTTTTTTTTTTTTTTTTTTTTTTTTTTTTTTTTTTTTTTTTTTTTTTTTTTTTTTTTTTTTTTTTTTTTTTTTTTTTTTTTTTTTTTTTTTTTATGCCCATTCTTTGAGCAGAAATACTCTCAAAGAATTAGTCTTTATCCAGTTTAACTGAGTGGTCTTCAGGAAAGTGAGTTCTGAATTGAGAGATTGCAATTTGGACCACCTCTCCCACGTCTGTGCTCTCAGTTTATGTGGCTAATTAGTTATGGCACCTTTTCCTGTTAAGCCAAAAATCTGCCTCAGAATCCTTCTCATCACAACCTGACACTACCAGGGGACCAGAGTTGGATCTTGAGATGAAACCTGTTTACCTTTCTTGGTTCAGTGTGTGTACACCCTTGAAAGATGTGTGTGTAGGAGGATGGGGATCTAAAAGAAATAGATGCCTACCTGAAAGAACTTCTAGTCTCAAGAAATAGGCAAGAAAGCACAAGAAAGCAGGGTCATCATGGGAAGGAGTTAGTTTGGATTTTCATTAAGATGTTTTTATTAAGATGTTTCAAATCATGAGTATGGCCATGTTTTAAGTATGTAATTTCCTCTTGTAGGTATAGAGAATGCTGTGGAAGATAGGCTGAAGTGAAATAAGACTTTTGACTTTTCAACAAATACGTATTTGAAAATCACTAGTCTTTTGCATAGCCATTTGTTTTGGCTCTGATCTGAGGCTGTTTGTAATTTATGGTATGTGACATTAGCCTTCGAACCTAATGGTGTCAAAGCCATACAAGCCTTGGGAATTGTCATTTATTGCCCTGGATAGCTATCTGCTCTGACCATCTTTGAAGAGTGGGCTAGAGGTGGGAGGGGATGAGAGTAATTTTGTATTTGATGACACAAAGAAGGAAATAGTTTTCATATATGTATATATGCATTATAAGCCTAATGTATGTATAATTTCTGTGTATTTTATAAGGCATTTACTATTTTCTGTGTAGCCTACTTGAAATTTATTGTAAGAATGTGGCAAAGGAGAACAATATATTAAGATTTGGGATTTCATTGTATTCATAAAAGGCTGTTGTCAAATCCCTTGACTTTTTACATTGAAAGAAAATGACACAAGTGGTAGAATATTAGGGTTTCTGAATGAATTCTTCCGGTGGAACCTTGATCTTTAGAATAGTAGCAGCACTGCTGAGACACTGGGCTCATCTCTCTGTTCCCCAGCTCAGCTCAGTTATGCACAAAGGTCCTTTTCTAGGTGACATATCATGTTGTATTCCAAAGTACACTTCCTTTTAATTTACAACTTAATTTTCAACCTAATTCAGAAGATTGATACTATAATGCTATTTGCAGAAGTATTGAAATGTCAGTAAGTTTTATTGTAGTAATAAAGAGAATTCCATATATCACACACTCTATAGGGATCCTTGCTTTTTGCATAGATCTTCATAGCAACAACCAGTGGCTAAATGCTGGCAATCATTAATTTTTAAAGAAGACATGGTTATGATGAGTTGAGGAATTAAGGCTGGTGGTGAAGAATGAACTTTAATTTTTTGACACTTTTTTTTGGTTGCCTACTAAGGTGAAGCGACAGCAAGATTATAAAAAATGGCCCAAATCCCAGGTTCCTAATACTTAAAATGCTGTCTGCTCATAAAAAGATTTCAGTTAGGGAGAGGCCATCTTTGAGCTCCTCATAACAAATGGGTATCAGTGGCCCATGAAATAATCAATGCCACTAATCCATCCTAGGGCCTGCCAATATGTTAATGGCCCTGGTGCATCGTTATTGCTACAAGACCATAAATCATTCTGGTACCAGAATGCATTGCTGTCGAGGCCTCAAACCTCTTGCCTGGAATAAAATGCTGTCTCCTAACAATTAATGTCCAAACATTTTGCAGCTTTGTGCCTTGATTGTTTTCAGATGCTAAAAAAGTAAGTAGGACAGATTGTAAATCAATAAAACTATAAGACAAAGTGCTTTAATAATAGGAAGGTTCAGAGTAAATCATAGTTCTGTGTTTATTATTGCTTTTGGGGTTATAAATAAAGAGTTACTTTCTACTACCCAGCAAGGCTACTGAGTTAACATGGGGTACCAGTCCGGGCTCACCTCTGTGAGTGGGGTTTCCTTCTCTTATGCTACTAGGAGAGGCAGAAGCAGGCCAGCTGAAGCCACAAACCTACTGTAGGTCAGTGTTGAGTATGGTGGATCTGTTTGGAGCCAGTTCAATTAGGGAGTTCCCCATTGGAAATAGCAAAATAGCTCAGCATAAAACGGTTTCTTTGGCAGCATCAGGCCTCAAATAGCCAGTATGATGAGATTTCAGTGTATGGTTATTTGTTTGGCTATAATGACATAGGTGACAGTTTAAAACAGCATTCAAGTTAGTTTGGGGTATCTAGGAGCCTTTCCTTATTTATTTCTATTAAATTATCTGACCTGGGATTTTGATATTGGCTGTACAAATACATGTGCGGAACTGTGGACAAACCTAAAAAGATCTCATTTAGGAAACAGAGTTGCACCCGATCAATCTGATTACTTTTGGTCTGTGCCAATTTAGTCCAGTATTGAAGGTGTCGAGAAACATGATGGGAAGTCATTAAGTCCACCTCGTATAGACAAAGTTTGTTTGTGCCCATTATAGTGTTACTTGTTCTACATCTGCACTTTTGGCATGAGCTTCTGTGCCTTCCACCTGGGAAGGTGGCCTTGTCATTTTCTTGGGAGCAGCAAACCAAAGGGAAACAGTGTGCAGGGTTTGCCATGCGCTGTCTGGTGAGCTGCGCTGACTCAGGCTGGATTCTGACTATGACTGGAACTGGGGACAGTTAGCCTTGGCCCAGCCCATTTCCCATGGCAGGTTAAATGCTGTAATGAACCAAAAAAGTAAATCATCATACCGAAATAGCAGAATGCGGGGCTCTGGATGCATTTAACTTTTAGTTAGAGCAATGATGTTGAAAAGACACCATGTTCCCACACAAACACTATGAATTGCCGTGCACCCAACACATGATCAACTATCATGTAGCAGGAGAGGGAAGATGCTCTTGGCTTCTGACAGCACACCCCTGTCTTTCAGTTGCACGTCCCTAGTGCACAGCTCCGATGGGTGTTCATAGTTTATTTTGGTGCTCAGGAAATGGCACAGGAAAAGGCCAGAAAAACAGTGGCTCCATATAGACAGAAAGACAATTAAAACTGATATGACTCTTAACAGAAGTGGCAAGAGCAGGCAGGATGGAAGTAATTTATTCAACGAATTGTCCAAATACATAAAATTGCACTGATGTATGGTGTAGCGGTGGGACAGTGGAAAATTTGATAGTTGTTTCCGTTGTATGAATTACTCAGACAGGATGCCTTTGTGAAGTATGGGAGTTTGTTTAATGTTCTGACAACAATTTAGATCCTGTTATGGTTATTGCAGTGTAATGCCATAGTAAAAATTGAACATGACACACCAGCAATTCATTATTTGTGTGTTTTTTAACCTTGAGTATCGGATTGTTTGTCCAAGCATATCCTTTGATTTGCTATGAAATTTATTGTTGATAAAAACAATCAGATTTCCATTAGAAGCAAAAAAGTATTTTTTTTGCCATGAACCATAGATTTAGGGGGAAAAATTCAAACTATAGGGCTTATGACAGGTAGACTCATGACATTATATGGTAATTCAGCATGAAAGAATAATTGTGACACTCTACTTGGTTGTGGAGTATAATCGTGCTGTGAGGTTCAATTCACTGAAAGGCCAAATTATCTTCAACTACATTAGTCTGACAACCTATAATGCTTTGCAGAGGCAATTTGTAGACGTTTCACAGAGTGCCAGCAAACAGGGCTCCCCATCATGCCACCTATGAACAAATTTGTGTAGGGAAAAAAGTAACTTTTCCATTTTCCCGATCATTTTCAAGCTTTGCAACATAATAAATATCTAATAGTACTATTTGCCTTGCCATTTACTCTCTTAGTTTTAAAATTTATCTGAGGTGTGGAGGAGAGATTTATCTCTTTAGGTATGCAGCCTGAGAAATATTGATACTGTCTTGGGCTTAAACAACAGCATGGTATGGTGGAGGGGTCATGGCATTTAGAGGTAAGAGGCCTGGACTGTGGTGGGAATCCACCCCCAGATCTTTCTCCTGCTAGCTTTTCTGACCTATTCACTTTGGATCTCAGTTGGGGATTGTAACATTCTCATCTAAAAATATCTGTGTGAGGGTTAATGTAAGTGTAGTTTCCCCTTACTCTTGGGGGATATGTTCCAAGACCCCCAGTGGATTCCTGAAACTGCAAATAGTGCTGTACTGTATATATACTTTTTTCCTATACATACTATATACCTATGATAAAGCCTGATTTATAAATTAGGCACTGTAATAGATTAAGAATAATAAGACATAATTGTTATAACCATATACTATACTAAAAGTTACATGAATGGCTTGGGACCATTATTAAGTAATGTTAGTGTTTACTTGGACACCAACACTGTGAAACCATGACAGTTGATCAGATAACCAAGACACCTACTATGTGACTAATAGGTGGGTAGCATATACAGCCTGGCTGTTTTGGACAAAGGGATGATGTCCATTGCAGAAGGGAATGAATGGGGTTGTGTGAGATTTTATCGTGCTACTGAAATTGGTGCACAATTTAAAACTTCTGAATTCTTTATTTCTGGAATTTCCATTTAGTATTTTCAGACCACAGTTGACTGTAACTGAAACTGTGGAAAGTGAAACCTCAGATAGTGGTGGCGTGGGGGTACTGTATTATTCCTGGCCACTGGGAAGACAGTTTTGAGAAGTTCAGGAGTAGGGAAATGTTGGCTGTTTTATGCTGCTGGTTTTAGGGACTGGAGCCACAGGACAGACAGGTGTGAGGCTCTCTCAGCCTGAGATTGGGATAGAATTTCCTCCTGAGTGTGTGTTGTTTGGTTGTTGCACCTGTGTGTAGATGCCTATCTCCAGAACGGAACCCAGGGGTATGCCAAAATAGATAGTTTTACTTTTATCATCTCAGATATAGAATAAATACCTATGTTTGCCTTTTTTAAAGGACAAAAAAAAAGCTATTCCTGTGCTATAAAAATTTAGAGATGTAGCATATTTGATGAACTTTTAAAGAAAGCATTCACAAATCATGTCAGATAAGTCCTAAAAGTATAGGTTAGGTATGCAGGTGTTTCTGCACATGGGCATATACAGAACTATCTGGCTCACTGTCCTAAATATTTAATGCTGTTTTTTTTTTCCAGTTTTTACTTGGATTTTGGGAACTGGGAGAATCCAGGCCCCTTTTCACTAAAAGGCAGTGCCACTTTTATCTTTGTTCATTCAATTTATTCCTGTGATCCAGTGCTCACTTCCTGAGATTGGCACTCCTGGATTAAAATGAGACTTAGAGGAGTGACAGGTTTGCAGAAAAAGGCTGGGACAGCAGACCAGGCCTGAGTGACCCTCTTCTTCTTTGTCTCCTCTAGTTCAAGGGGTCTGGTAAAAGGGTCTGACACCTTGGGAATGAAAGGGCCTGGGGATAAATCAAACTCTCCACCTCCAGTAATTGATTTATAATTTATGATTTTATGAATCACCAAACTTCCTACACTGTTTTTGAGTAGGGGTTGTGTAAATCATTCTGTGTCACACAGTGGTGGCAGATCTAGTGTCAGAGCCTGACCCTTCATTATGACAGGCCATCAGGCCTTTTTACCTGTTGTTTTCAGAGGAAGTAATGGCTTTTCTAAAGGATAGATTTGGGTTCAGGCCTTCCTGTTAGAATCTGAGAAATGCACTCTCCTTTTGGTTGTTCCTGTTTAACTTGGTGTAAATTCTAAGCCATTAAAAAAAAAAAAGGATCTTAATAGTCATTTCCAAGGACTGTATCTACTTTTCTTGTCTGACTGGATGGAAAGGTTTTTGCTTGATTATTAAAGCCCTTTTTTATTTTAGCAAAACTTAGAGGACATTTCTAGACTTTTGGAACAGAGAAGTTGAATCATTGGTCGTAAGTTGAATATTTTTTTACCTTCATCAATTGAAAAAAGTACATGTGTGTATATTCTCTGTCCTGTGGTTCTATACCCTATGGAGTTGGATTTCTAATGTGTGGCTCGTATCTTCAGGGGGACTATGGAGAGCGTAAACAGGTTAGTGTGATCTGTCAGCATTTCTGGAAAACTCGTGTACTATTCAGGGAGAGTTAGGCACCTCCTCTTCGGTATAAAAGATAGCCCTTGCTAGAAGGTACAGATGAGATCAGGAAGTGCTATATTAATAGGGAAGGCATGTTAAGCACAAGTGTAGTTGCAATGGGGATAATTCGTCTGGAGAAGGAGAAAAGTTACGGTGGGGTTAGTGTGGGGTGGGGGTAATGGATTCTTTTGCAGGTCTGAAGTCCCAGTGGTGTAGTTAAGGACAAGCCAGAGAATTCATGTTTACGCATAATGCTCCCCGGTGTAATTTCGGCTGAACTGTTGCTGACATACTTAGCATTCGTAGGTCAACCACCTGCAGAAAGGGCATGTAGGTAGATTATTGTTGACTTTATGGCTATGGAACCTAGCTAATCAGTGCACCCGCTGGGCTATAACTTGTTATGCCTGAGTGGTTTTTATACCAGGCCTTAAGATTTCTTACTGGCAAAAGAGAAAAACACTCATTTCTCATGGCCAAGGCCCCTACTGGGAAGGAAGCTCTCATCTCAAGTTGAGGAAAAATGCAGTGGGCAAAACTTGTGATACAGAGGTTTCCGGAGTGTTTTAAATATGACCAATATAGTTCCTTAGCCCTCCCATGGAAGACTGGAAGGTGGCGGGTGGTGTTCACAGAAGGACAGCTCATGCTGTTCAAGAAAATAAGTGTGCCATGGAGTAGCGGGTATATTGCTTATGGTGTTTTAGGATTTTTGAGACATAGGACTTTTTTTCCGTTTTTTAAATTGTTAAATTTATTGGGATGACATTGGTTAGTAAAAATTACATAGATTCCAGGTATACAATTCTATAAAACATCATCTGTGTGTTGTGTTATGTGTTCATCGCCCAGAGTCAGTTCTCTTTCCATCACCATATATTTGAGACCCTGTCTCGTCTCTCCTGTACCCCCTCCTCTGATACCTTCAGAAAAACACTAACCACTAAACTATTGATTGTGTCCGTGAGTTTTTGTTTCTTTGTCGCTTTCAGCTTTGTGTTCCGTATATGAGTGATATCATATGGTTCTTGTTTTTTTCTGTCTGGCTTATTTCGCTTTGCATGATGGTCTGAAGGCCCATCCATATTTTTATAAATGGCCCTATTTCATCTCTTCTTATAGCTGAGTAATCTGCCATTATGTATATGTACCACAGCTTCTTTATCCAGTCATTTATCAAAGGACACTTGGCTGTTTCCATGACTTGGCCACCATGAACACTGCTGCGATGAACATTGGGGTACATAGGTCTTTGTGGACTAAGGTTTTCAAATTTGGGGGGTAGAAACCCAGAAGTGGGATTGCTGGGTTAAATGGTAACTCCATTCTCAGTTTTCTGAGAGACCTCCACCCTGTCCTCCATAGCAATTGTACCAGCAGTGTGCGAGGGTTCCTTTTTCTCCACACCCTCTCCAGCACTTGTTATTCCTTGTGTTGTTGATAATAGCCATTCTAACAAGTGTGGGGTAGTATCTCCTTGTGGTTTTAATTTGCATTTCCCTAATTGCCAGTGAAGTTTTTCATCTATCTGTTGGCCATTTGTATGCTTTCCTGGGAGAAGTGTCTGTTCAGGTCTTCTGACCATTTTTTAATTGGGTTATTTGTTTTTTTGTTGTTGAGTTGTACAAATTCTTTGTGTATTTAGATATTAGCCCCTTATCAGAGGCATTGTTTGCAAATATGTTCTCCTATTTGGGTGGTGAGACATAGGATTTTTAAGACAACATCAGTAAGTCCCCACACTTATAATTTGGGGATCCACTTGTGGGTACAATAATATACTCATTATAGACATTATTCACTTAGAACACAGTTACTTTCAGATGTGGAAGACATTTTCATTCTGCTGGTTTTCTCAGTATGTGATTACGCAGAGTTCTAGTCGACATATAGGCCAGTGCATGGTGCCTGGTAAGTACTACCTTATAAATTGCTTTGACCTTTGACATTTTGGTAAAGGTCACTGCTTAATTTTGCATTGTGTACTGCTTGCTTCACTAGCTTCCAGCTGGCTTTCCTCCCTTGAATAATTCTGTGAACAATGTCCTCTGCTTTCAGGTTCTAGCTTGCTTCTCTGTTATTTATCTTTGCCATTCTTTAGTTGATTTCTCTCCTCTAGGGTGACACTGTGTGCATGTTTCCATGGGATGGAATCTCGATCAGTTAAAAAGCGTAGGAGATATGAAAGGTCAGGATGACAAATCTGTCCTCTGAGCATCTGTATGTGTGTTTGGGTAGCTGAGCTCAGCTGACCACGGAAGACAAATAGGGAATGTGAAGAGTGCTACCTCAATAGGCTGAAAGTTGAAAACAAAATATCTTTTGGGGGAAATATGAGTGTTAGGGCATCAGATTAGAAATTCAAGAGGAGAATTATATTCTTGTCTTCATTTGAAAGGTCACAGACTTTATTTGCAGTAAGACATGCATATGGTTATAGCCTGCTTTTATTTTCTTTGTCTTTCAGAATGTGTATTATATGCCTACCCCCTGTATATTTTGTGAATGCTTCTTTTAACCAGCACTCATGTTCTTTAATGTGAAAATGCAAAAAAACCCCCCAAACCTTCAAAATGGTTTCAGTGAGTTATTTTACATAACAAAGGAAGATGATAATCTGTGGGTTTTTCTGTTTCCCTCAGTTAATTTCTTTTCTATTTTTATTTTGCGGAATTAAAAAAGGGATGTTTCTAGTGATGGTATGAAGCTCTTCCAATTTAATTTTATTGTTGTATACCTGTCTCCACTAAATATGCTAATGCTGTCTGTTAGAAGCTATGTCTTGTATTTCAGTCTGCTTCATAAATGGGTTTGTTTCCTGAAGTTATCTTTTTTTTTGGAGGGGGGAGGAGACATTTGACTCAAATTTGCATTAAGGCCATCTTAGATTTTTTTTCCCCCCATAATAAGAGGGAAAAGGAAAATAGAACATATATTTTTGAATGTGTACCATAAGCCAGACAATAACTTATACATTATTTCATTTAATTTTCATAATAACCCTCTGAGAATATTATCCCAATTTCACAGATGAGGAAACTGAAATTTAGAGAAGTTAAATAACTTGCCAGAAGACACATAGCCAGCAATCAGTGAAACTGGGAGAGAAATGTTGGTCTGACTCCAAAGTCTTTGCTTTTTCCCGTGACACAAAACTGCATCATCTTCCTCTTAAACATAGATCTTAAGTTGCTGTGCAGAGGGATCCCAAATAACGATAACTTATCATACTGAAAAGTGCTAGGAATGGTACGTACAACCTTACGTAGTGAAATTACCACTGGTCGTTAGAAATTTCTCAAATGTCTTTGAACATTTATTATGTGCCTAGTTCTTTCTGTGCTTTAAGAAGTGAGGTGTGTGTGTATGTGTGGTAGTAGGGTAGGGTGCTGATACAGAACTAGTAGAAACTTGAAAATGTGGCTCATGTCCTCAAGAAGGGCAGAGAAGACTAGTCTGAATGAAACTGTAATGCATGATGAACATTAGTATATGAAGAAGGCTAAGTTAGAGTATGGGTCAGGATGAGCATGCTGTAGCAGTGCATGAGAGAGGACGTGCTGGGGAGTAGGTTAACATGGTAGGAACTGTGAGATGATTAGAGCCTTAGTAACGAGTGTAAGGTGTTACAACATGCAAATGGCATACTTTGTTTCTGGAGGTTGGGGGGCATCAAGCCTGGGTACAGAAAGGGACATAGGGAGATGGTGGCTAATGGGGATAGAAGATGTACTTTCGGGTAGATGGATAAGTAGTTTTGTGTGTGCATGAGAGGCAGGAGTGGTCGTTCTCTCATACTTAAATATTTAAACTTTATTAATCAATTAGAGAAAACCAGGTAATTCTATGTGCCCAGCATAGTCAGAAGGAAGGTTCATTTGCTGGTGCTCTGGCAGAGTAGGGCATACTCCCTACTCCCAGAATAAGATAGATTGTCATCAAGTCCTCAGGCTCATCACTCATTGCCCTCTCAGGAATTTCTTATCTGTTCTTGGGCCAATATGAGATATTGGTCATTTTATCCAGACTTTCTGGTGGTGGAGTCCTGGAATGTGAATGCCTCCTGTGAGCTAGTAGATTCTAGAATTCCTCAGTCACCTCCAGTAATTTAAATGTGGCCACAAAGACCAAAAGTGTTGAATTTCCTGGGGTGGAAGGGGCAGGTAAAGAAACTAAGTAATTAAAAACGAGGGTGGGTGGGGGTTCATATGCCTGTGTAATGTTAACTTCTGTGGACACTCAGTGCCATTTTTGTGTAGCATGTCATGAATGAACAGGATGAAACACTGGAGATTGGCCCCAGCCAAATAAAGTGACAGATGCATCTGGCTGCTTTTAACCATCCCAGTGCCATCCTAATATTCTCATAATACATCACTAAGAATTTCTTTTCATATTCTGCCTAAAAGCCTCAGTGATCCATACCATCATTGGTAGTGACTGAAATTAGTGACATACGAACTCAGTACTGTCTTTTTCTTATTCACATTAAGATTTATCTTGTTCTAGGACCTTTCTAGAATTTGTCTCCTGGACTTTTAGAACCCTGTTTATGCTCCCTGGTTACTGCATACCTGTTCTATTTAGTGTCTCCCAGGACAATTGTGTGCGTTCCTTCTACCATTGACTTATTAACAGATGCACAGTGACCATTCATTTCTTCAGGCCTGACAATTCACCTCTTCAGGATAGTGATGACTTGTACCTCTTCACCACCCCAGGTAGTGTAGACATTGGACATTCCCTTCTGGGTGGGGTGCTGGAGCTCTTTGAGGACGACTAAGGTTAGGTTTTCTAGCTCATTGATGACTGCACCATGTGGGATCAGAGGGATAGTTCCACCGCAGTCTAGGTGGATTGCATCTATTGCTTCTCTTATCTCAGCAGCCTGTCATTCCATCATAGAAGGAAATTAAATTGGCCTGGTATGGATTGCTTGCCACAGAATTTGCTGGTTGTTCCCCATACCTTGGGTTTCTCTAGGTGATTGCAAACTTACTGTCTTAGGACTTACACCTGAGAGCCATGACTTTACTTTTGAGACATGAGTTTGTGTTATGGATTGTAAGCCTGGAATCTTTTTTTTTTTTTTTTTAAAGCAAGAAAATGAATTCATTTTTTTCTTTCTATATAAAATTAAATATGTAGGAGACTTGTTGGGGAGGGGAAAATGAAAAGCAACAACAACAAAGAGCTCAACCCCACCTCTGCTTATACTAATCTATACTTTTTAGCAGTTGTTTTTGAGAGAGTGATTTATTTACAGTGACAGCTTGTTACTTATGGTAGCTGCTGCCAGCTTCTGAAGTAATCTGATAACGTCAAAATGTGAAGGGAAGCTATAGGCTTTGCCTTGACTGACTTGCTATAAATCATGCACATTGCTGGTGTCTATATAAGGATGCTTGGGTTGATACTGATGGAAATACAAATCAAATACAACACATGGTAACCCAATTCAGAGGTAGAGATTTTGGATTAAGCCTATTGGATTCATATTTTTAAGTGAAACAGAGCCAACATAGCAGGCTGTGTTTTGAAACTTGCAAATTGTCTGCTGTGCCTACTTCAAGGACAAAAGCTGTCTTTGGGAAGTGCGAAGAGGCGGGATCATCACAGACTTTCAGTTGTTTATTCATTCAACAGCCATTTGTTAAGTGCCTCATGTTTATTCGTCAAGGGGAATGTATGACACTGCTTTATTTATTTACTTGTAAATTTGTTTCTCTCCAAGCTTTATGAGGGTAGAACTTTTTGTCTTCCACTGTAAACTGAGTACCTAAATAGTGCTAGACCCACAGTAAGTGTTTAATAGTGTTTGTTGAATAAGAGTAGGAAGCTCAGAGTCTGAGTGTTATTGCTGTCAAAACCTTGAAGTCATTCCTTAGCTAAAAAGAGTCATTCTTATTTCTGGAGACTCTATAGAATCCTCTATAGTTATTTCTGTAGATTTCTGATAAAACATCTTTCATACTCTAATGTAATTATTGGTTTATATGTTGATTTCTTCAACTACAGCACAAGCTGTACTGGAAAACTGCTTGTAATCTAGGTATGACATAATTCTTATAAAATTAACTACCTATATCTTGCTGTCTTCATGTGTATGTAATGACACTGAAAAAATGTGAAGTATATGCACTATTAAATGCTAACAGTGGTCATCTTGCCAAGTTCTGTAATATTTTATGACATTTCCCTTGTTGCTCTTCATTTTCTAATTTTTCTAGAGTGACTAAATATTATGTATGAAATCAAATATTGGTAAAGGGGAAATTATTTAAGTCCCCCCAACACCTTTACTTTATACATGAGAAGATGAATTTGTGAGATTTTGTATGTGTGTGATAAATTTTACCATTGGTTCAACCACATGCATCAGGGGAGTCTGCTGAATAATGGATTCCTTTATTAAATGGAACATCTACTCTCACACGTATCTTTGGTATAAATCTGGGTTTGCTTAAAGGGAGGTATACCTGTGTTTGAAAAAGAAGTATTAATTGAACACAGAACACTAACCTGTGGGGAGGAACACTGGGGCACTGATCAAATTTACTCCTAACATTTATAGATTCTCGGTAGGCTGACTAGGCATCTCATTTTAAATGGGACAGAAAGCAATGGTACTGTCACATTTCACATGGTATGTGTGGCCATCCTAGTCTTACTGGGTTAAATTCAAGTTGTCAGTTGGCTGACCATATGTACTATTTGAAACAGGACGTCTGGTCAGCCTAAATCGTTCTTGGTCAAGGGTAAAAATGGAAACCCATGTGCCCTATGTCTAAATATTTAAAATTATAAATAAGAGTAAAAATGCTAAATAAAATATGGTCTATCTTCTTATAATGACAAATATACTATCATCAATGATTTGAAATTCCAAATTTCAATTTAGAATTCTTCACCTTCTTGACATTTTAAGCTGGAATATGGTAATGTGGAGAGAGCCTGCCCTGAGTCCTCGACCCGTCCACCTTCTGTTTGTACCCGTGCCTCAGTCTCGTTCTGTAAGCAGCCTCTTACACCTGTGTCTGAATGTGCCTGCATATCCACACTGCCTGTGTACCCTCAGCTTGTTTATAAATAGCCATCTCTCAAGTTGGGGCTGGATACACTGGTTTACTTTTGTAGGATGGACCAGGGATGTTCAGTCTGGGCTGAAAATCCCAGAGTTCTGGATACTCAAAGTGGATCTTAGAAGTGAAGGGTACACTCTGGCATGCTTCTGGGCCTGAGGACTTTGTATCTTATGAAGAGGGGCACGGTATGAAGGAGGCTGAAGCAGACTGAGGGAAGGCGTCTCCTCTAACTCAGGCCTGAGAATGGTATTGCTGATGGTAAAGAAATGTACTGCAAAACTAATGTTTCATAGGTCTCAGGTTAAGGACAAGCCCATGCTTCCTGAATTACAGGTACAAAGATCACCTTAGATTTGGACCAGTGTTAATAATAATCCAGTCATCTCAAATTTCAGTGTGTAAGAATCTCTCAGGAATGGATTAAAATGAATACTTGGGCTATGCTTTGTTAAACTGTCTGTACCCCACATGTGATTATGACAGTCATGCTCAGGCTACTGCCAAATTCCCAGCTTTAAAGAGAACTTGCATGCATGGCATGTTGCTAGCACAATTGTAAGCTCTTAAAAAAATGGTAGCTGCCATTATTGTTATTAATATTATTATTGAATTCATTCCTTTGTGTTACCATTCAAGAAAGGCCAGCTAGGTTATATAATTTTTTTACTATTTGAGTGAGAAGTGAGAAAAGGTTTGTATGATTCACATTTATCACTGTCGTATTTTTCATGCTTATCTGTCAGCATCAGGTAAACTGTTCCCATCCTGTAAACATGTTCTTCATCCCCTTGCCCTAACTTCATAAGCCAGTTCTCTTGGCCTTTCTATTTTAGTGCCAAAATTTGACTTTATTTTCTCATACATAGTGAATAAAAATTGGTGGGATTTTTTTTTTTTTTTTTTTTTTTTTTTAAAGATGATGATATGGCTTGTGAGTGAGGCAGAATGAGAGGTCATATGTTAGTTTCTTATTTGAGGTTTAGTTTTTCTTGCCTGTCTTTGCTAGAAAGAAAAGTAAGGGGGAGGAAAATGCTTTCTTTGGGAGTTAGTAGAGAGGAGGGAAGCATTTCCTCCCATGAATATCTTTTAATGTACTGTATTTTAAAGTAGGGTTAGAGTGGTTTGGGGGGATAGAGAGCTATATGGCATTGGATTTGTCGTTTGAAAGTAGGCGGTGGATCATAAGGCCTAAGGAAGATGCTGAAATGGAGTTTCATTGGTAATATTCTACTTGAATGTTAGAGAGAGGAATTCTTTAAGAAGGGGACTTCTCAAACTCATTCTGTTGAAGATTTTTACCTTTGCCTGGGGCTTACTCAGCTCTTTCTAGTGTCCAGGAGACACAAGAGAAAGATTTCTGGATTTACATGTTAGTAGAGGAGGCCAAGATAGATGCCTCATTCTTCTTCTGACTGGTTTGATGTGGGGTATTCTATCATCTTCCACTTTCCCACTTGCATTAAATGCTATATTTGATTTGCCTAGATGATATAAAGAAAACAACTAAAAATAATAGGGCTGAGCCAAAGGGGAAAATATGCAATGATTATTGAGAAAGAGAGTGATATCATACTTATGGGGACAGAAAGAACAACCACCAGGGCCATGTTGGAGGAATAAGGCAGAACTGTCAGACTCTGAAATCTCCCATGTTGGTTAGACTCCGATGAGGAGTGAAAAGTCATAGGATGAGTATTCAGGGTAGTTAGACTGTAGTCCTGAAAATAATCACTTCTGCTTCTAGATCTCAGTTTTCTCATTTTTAATACTAGAAGGTCTTTGATTTATTTTCAGCCTTAAGAATTTGTTACTCTTATACATACAGGCATGTGATAGTTCGTGTAAGCCTCAGGGTAACTACAAAGGAAAAGTCTATACACAAAAGATTATGGTGAAGGAGTTAAAGCAGACCATCAGAAATGTTATCAAATCACAAAGGAAGGCAATAAGAGAGGAGCAAGGAACAAAGAGTCTACAAAACAATCAGAAAACAATGGCAGTAATAAGTCCTTACCTATCATGAATTACTTTAAATATAAATGGATTAAATTCTCCAACCCCAAAGGTTGTAGAATGGCTAAACGGATAGGCAAAACAGTGTCCGACAGTATGCTGCTTTATAAGAGACCCACTTTAGCTTTAAGTACACAGACTGAGAATGAAGGGATGAAAAAAGGTATTTCAAGCAAAAGGTAACCAGAAGAAAGAAGGGGTAGCTACACTTGTATCAGACAAAATAGACTGTAAGATAAAAATGGTCAAAAGAGACCAAAAATGGTTTGTTTGCTCAGCACCGTGCTTATTGCTGGGAACACTAAGGTGAATACGAGAGACAAATATTTCTGTCTTAGCACCTACAGTCTTGCCTGTTTACTCAGTGTATGATCAGCAGCCCAGCAGACTATGGTATCAGAAAACAGGATCAAGTGTGTTTCTGTAATTAGAAGAAACTCAAGGGGTTTAAGACAATTATTGAGCATTTTTTTTCCTTTTTACATTTTTTGCTCAAATACCACCTTCTTGCAGAGGCCTATGCTGGCCATTCAGTTGAATACTGCAGCGGCCCCTCTGAGAAGCCCCTGATTCTCTTACACTGCTCTGCATCTTCTTCCCTTAGCACTGTCCGTTAAGTTCATCATCTTCCAATATACGATGTAATCGACTGTTGTATCAGGACAATTGCAGATCATCTACCTGCCTCATGCTGGAATTCACGCCCCACAACGGCAGAAATCATTACCCTCCTTGTTCAACATGTATGGAGTGCATGGAGCAGTTGGAGGCCCTTAATAAATGTTTGTTGAATAAGTTAATAAGTGACTTTGGGACCGAGGAGGAGTGTTGCCATGATGTTGGAGAAAACTTGGTTTTATCATTCAGTAAGTCATTAGTCTTGAGGTGATGGCATCGGCTTACCAATATTGCGGCAGTGCTGTGAGCGGTGTTGATTGTGGCAAAATTAAACGCGTTTTTCTTTGGTGAAGTGTGGCCAACCGTGGGGTAGTCCGGAATCAAGCTTTGCTCAGGGCAGGTCCTCAGTTGTTTACTGGCTTGGGTCGGGCTGAGATGTCAGAAACGCCCTTCCTCTTTGCTGCTGTGCAGAACAGACAAATAATCACCAACAGCCACACAGCATCCACCCCAAACTCCTACGTTAGTACCGATGTGCATTCTCGATGGGGATTGCCGTGATGGCCCGTGTGTTGTGGGCGGGTCAGTCACACTGGGAGGCCTTCACTCCTGCATTCTGCTGTGATTTGAGGCTGCAGGCTCTGTTTTCCGTGGTCAAAAGCTCTCTTCATGTAGCCCAAAGTACACTTTTCAGATTGTTGAAACAATGTTTGTCCTCCTGCTTTGGGCTTGGGTGACACTTTTATGCTCGTCACCAGTCACCAGGCAGTGGAAGGTGCTATGAACTACCCGCTCAGCTGCGGTTCCCTAGTCTGTCCCTGAGTCCACCCGGAAGCATCACATCCTAACCTCATGAGCCCACCCGTGTGTGTGACAGACACAGAATGGTGACACCACTGCTTATAAAAGTCTCTTACCTCTGTCTACTACTTACACATACTTAGGGTCTTTTTTTGGGGGTGGGGGGCAGTGACCAAGAGTAATTCTAAAGGACTGAATACATCAGCCTCCTCTCCCAACTCTCCTTGTTTAGTAAGTGAAGGCATGTGAAAGCAGAACATTTGGGGCTTTGCACCAATATTATGGTGTAAAATTATAGTTAGGAATATTGTGTAAAAATCGTAATAGTTTGCTGTTATAGCTATGGTGAGAACAGCAGGCAAGACTATAAGCTTTAATTTATGTTGTGCTTTGGACATTTTTCAGAAACTATTTACCCATTACCTCTTAGGTCAGTGGCCTAATAATGCAACAAAGCACTTTTTGAAATTGCAGATAATTTTCAGTGCTCAGATCTCTGTGTAGTATTGATGGGGAGGGTGGTTGATTAGGACCTTGGGAATTGTGCTTGATGGGAACAATCTGGAAGGAGTGAAAAATTATTAAACACACACAGCGGGAGATGGAGGATTTACCATTGTCGTGTGGTGCTATTAATTCTCATTGCTCGGTACAGCGGCTTGATTGCATACTGTGAATACTGTTTATTGGAGAATGGGTACAATTTTGCTGCAGTTGTTGTAATGTAATACTAAATGCTAATTAGGCTTCTAACAATAATTAGAACCTCTTGCCAGACTTAGAAATAGAAACACTCAATTGAATTTACAGAAACAAAGACCTTTAAGCTGTGCCGGTAGCAGCATTGACTTCAAGAAGTTTTTTACGTTTTTAGTTAACAGAATTGCCAACACGCACACATATATATTTTTATGGTGTGCAAAATGAGTTCATTTTTGTTCTCGATCGGATTATCTTCAAAATGAAATAAAGCAAACCTCCTCCCCATGAGATGAAAAAAGCCTACAAGCACAGGTATAATCTGAAATGCACCTTTGTTACTATGCAGATGAAAACTGCCATGCTTTTGGTCTTGTGGGGACAGCAGGGCTGGGTGGGGCTAGGTGCAGGGCTGATGTAGATTTTGGAGCCATTCTAAATATTTACGGTTTTCCTCAAAGCCCATGTTTTCTCCCTTCTTGTGCACATGTGCACACACAGGCAAACTCCCCCTCCCCCCCTTCCCATAACCCCTGATTGCCAGAGTGGATTCATTGGATCACCTCCCTAAGTTGCCTTTCTGAAGCTCCATCAGCTGTCAGAAGTAAACCAAATCCACAGCATCCTGAGAAGATAAGCTCTTTGCTGCTTTGACTTGTCAAACCTTTCTAATCTACCACTATGGCAGAACTCTCAACAAAGTAAGGAGTGTGTCAGATACGTTCAGTAGTAGAAAATAATTAGCTGAAAATGTCCCTGGCATTCCCTGAGTCCTGTGGTTTCACCCCATCACCACTGGGCAGGAGTGTAGGGAGCCCATCCCAGGAATGTGGCTATGGGCATCTCAAGGTTAGGAGGGCCTGGGCGTGTTTCTTGGCACTGGGCCGTGGTGCAGCACCATGATCTGGGTTTGTTTAGCAGCAGTTGAGCCAGGCCTTTGTTTTTAGGGTCTCAACACTATATTTAATTTCCTCACTGTGTTTTGCTTTTAGACCCTGAGGTACAAAGACTTAAACAACCCTCACTGACCCTCCCTTCACAAACATACCACATGAAACAATGGAGAATACCTCCCCTCCTTTTAATTCACACCAACCTTAACTTGACTAGCTGGTCTTCAGTGCTATTAATTAGCTGCTTGACATGATGTATCACATTACCCCATTGTCTGGAGCCATCAAAGTAATAGAAATGGAATCCCAAAGCCCTATTCTGAAACAGTTCAAAACCACCTACCCTCTGCTGTTGCAAGGGTGCCACATTTCTGGGTGAGTGAATTCTTCCAGGTTTCACAGGTTACAAGAGCCAGGCTTTATGCTGGAGATGCAGGCAGGTAGCAGTGTGTCTCCCCAGCCTCCAGGGTGAGGCATGGCCACCTTATGCAGAGAAGCGATTTCCTGATTCTCTCTGGTTTCAGGTTAGAGTGGCGGTTCATATAAGCGGTTAAAAAAGATGTTCATAGAAACTTCTATTTTTGCTTCTTTATTAATATTTCATTAAATTCATCAGACTCAACTCCTCCCTGCAACCAAGTGTCCTCCCTGCTCTCGTATCCCCAGGGAAAAATTCCATTTTTTAAATGGTGTATTTTGAGTTTCTTTCATTTTTGTTTTTGACCTTCTCCCTGTGTCTCCTTGTCAAAGTGCTCCCCTTGCTGGTGCGGCTTTTGGGAGGGGAAGAGGCACACCTGAAATCAGAGCTTCTCACTCAGGCTAGCCAAACAGGGTCTCCTCTCAGAGTACTTGCTTTGTGTTCTCTCTCTGCCTCTCACTGAGTGGAGAGAGGCCTCCCATGCCTTGCCTCACTTTTGGACACCTCCTCCCCATGTCTCATATCATCAGATTCTCTCCTGTCCCTGATTCTTAAACAGCGCTGGTGGGGTCTGACTGTTTAATTGGGGGAAGATCGATTGTTTATAGTGATCTCCTAAATCTTCATATTCAAGGCAGGAGAAGTCATCAATAAATAATCAGTGACCCCAAATCCCTGACTCTGGTGGCCAGTTTCCTCTGTGCCCAAGAGTGCTGTGTGAGGTGCTTTCAGTTTGGTCCTAATGGGTTAACTTGAGCTCTGAGACGTGAGACGGGCTCCGCACATTTGCCTGTCTTGCAGTTTCTATGAAGTATGCCAATGAAATTTCTAAGGCGGTACTGTGGGAGCATTTTAGTTCACGTTTTAGCAAATATACTTGATAGCCGGAGGTGCTCACGCTGTGGTTTTTCCTCTTCTGAGGAGACAGTTTCTCTCATGTTGGTCTGCCGAGAGGCTGTGAAAGATGAGGCCTGAGTGAATCAAATGCTTTCTTCCTCCTTTCTGGTTACATTTTTCTTGTTCACAAGTCAGTGGCACCTGCAAATGGAAGACTTGCTGAGGTAGCACCTGGCTGATTAGCAACTTTTGCTGGGTCCCACTCACACACTGACCGTTAAATTACCTCCAATCATGCCTGGGCTGTGTGGCTGCCACCGAGAGGCAGGCAGAGGTCAATTCAATATGGCTGACATGTTCTGTGTTTTCCCACAACATGTCACATGTAACCAGTGCAGCGACTTTGACAGAGTACTGCAGGGTGACCTGGTAGTCTGGGGTCACAGTGAGAGAAATTGGTGTTGTGCTAAGATGTATGTTAATACATACATTATTTATATGGGCATTAGTGAATGCTGGTGTTGCCTCAGCACAAACCCAGGCCCAGGGATTGGCCTTGAGGTTTTTGCAAGCTTACTTTATCATGTTTCTCCCCACCCCCTTCTTGCTCATGAATAATTAAAAACTTAAATTACTTGCCATGTACAAAATTCATATGCTGGGGAAAATAGCTACATGAAAATTAATTTTCTGTTCTGTGAGACTGACGGGAAATCAATTAATCTTGATGTATTATTTTATGCAGAACAGGGTGCAAGAACCTGCAGAGAGAATGGCTACAGCTGTTCTTGTTGGTTGGGCCATATATTATCGTTGGCGGGTTTGACAGCTTCTGAAGGAAATGGCTGAGGGGTATCAGGCAGGTGAATCAACTGTAAAAATTTATTGGAGGATACAAACTGTTTCCAGGGGACTGATATAAAACTCACACTTGAGAACTGAAGTATTGAATGTTTTTGTGACTGAAGCAGCTTGTTGTCAATATTTATAGCTTTTCTCTTTGTTACATGTCCTATTTGTTTGATTAACTAGTCAGATGCTAGTGTCTGTCTGTAATTTATCTGTTGTGCCTTCTGTAGCATTTTTGATACATAAAGATTTACCACTAGATAAATAAGGCAGCTCACACAATGCAATATGCTAAATAAAATGACAGAGCTGTTTACAGCACGTTACAAGTTTTATAACTCATGAGGTAGATCAGTAACTTTTGTTTACTGGTGTCATTGTTAGTTGAAACATGTCTCAATGTATTAACTACTATGGGGGTAAACAAGGCTCTCTTAAATAAACAGAGATTATAATGAACACATACCTCACAGTAAATCATTTAAAAGCATCTATAAAAACGTTTATGTATAGCCATATATAATGCATACATTTCTGAAATAAAATAAAATAAATGTGTGCTTTTAGAATAGGCTGTAGTTACATTCCTTTGCCATGCCGTTGACATCAATTCCCCCTGTGGATGATGGAAGTGCGATGTTCAGACAATTGCTGACACAGACAAATGGGAGCCAGAGACTGAGGAGTGGTGGCCAGGCAGGTGACTCCAGGAATGGCTGCTAAGAAAGCACGTGTGTGCTGGTGGCATCACCTGTCAAAGAGTGAGAGGCTGGTTCCTCCTCTCCCTCCAGCCCTGGGGGAGGTGGATGAGGCTGACTTCACTTGGCCTTTTAGGGAGCTCTACATGATGTGTGGCTTTGGGGGAGACCCTGGAGAATGAACGTAGAGAATGGTTCACCCTCTGTAGCCACCTGCCTCTGGCCTGTTAGCAGGCCAGGTGGGAATTAGGAAGCAGTAGGATTATTGGTCTCCTACAGAATGGGCAAGAGCACTCAGGTGCCCTTTTTACCTGCACAGAGAGGTGTAATGTTTATTTTGTGCTGGGTTCTGCACTTTCCATATGTTAGGCTCTTGGAATTTCAGCTACGAATCCAAACTTCTCTTGGTCAGTGACAGATTGTGCTCAGTAAATAGCATTTGAGACAGATGACATGATGTGTTACTCAGTTTTTTATATTTCAAAAGTGACTTTTTCACTAATAGCACAATATGGAGGCATTTATGCCATTTTGCCACTTTTCTCAATAGAAGAATAGAATGCAGTTGTGAGTTTTGAGAGTCCCTTGCATTGGTCTACTACTTATAACTCTTTTAGAAGCCTCCCCTCTATGGTGGAATATATATTAATCAGGATAAACCTATAATAATGTATGTTTATTAATTTACAAGAGAGACTTCTCTTGTTCGAATAGTTTCAGGCAGGAGGTTGAGGTTTGCTCTGTAACAAACTACCACAAATCCAGTGGCTTGAAACAACATCCGTTGATTGTCTGCAAAGTGCTTCGGATCTTCACGGGGCTAAAATCAAGGTGCATTTTCATTTGGCAGCTCTGGGAAGAATCCACTTCTAAGCTCATTGAGAGTTTTGCTAGAATTCACTTTCTCACCTTAGCAGGACTGAGGTCCCTGTTTTCTTGCTGGCTGCTTTTTGGAGTTCACTCTGAGCTTCTAGAATATGCTTTCACACCCTTTCCTTGTGGCCTCATCTATCTTCAAGCAAACAGTAGGATCTCTCTTAGTGTTGACTCCTCCCTATACTTCTAGTCTGACATCCTCTTCTGCTCCCAGTCATGAAAAATAATCTCTGTTTTAAAAGAAAGGCCTTGTGTGATTTGAGTAGGCTCACTCAGCTAATTCTCTGTGTCTTAAAGCTAATTGATTAGTAACCTTAACTATATTTGCAAAATCCTTTTTGCCATGTAACATAATGTAGTCACGGAAGTAGCACCCCTGGGCAAATGTTATTGGGGGGTCATTTTATTATAGAATTCTGTTGACCACAGAGTATTTGGTATGGTGCTCATGGTGTGGATTTTACAGAGCAACACTATCGTTAGTCCTTACCTTGTTTTCATTGTCCCACAACCTGACCTGGGTTCTATACACAAATACATGTGGAGTGCCTGCTCTTATGTCCAGGCTTACATTATGGGCAGGAGCTGAAAATCTCTGTAAGATACATGTTTCTTACTCTCTGCACAACAGAGCTTCTCATACACATACCATAAGATCCTTAACCAATCAAGGCTCCTGATGACAGGTGCTAAGTTAAGTGGGTAAGTAAACCCCTGAGAAGTGAGGTGGGCAGGAGAAGGCTTCAAGAAAGGCAATGGCTAGTGGGCCTTGAACCAGGCAGACAGTTGAACCAGATGGAGAGGAGATGCAAGGGCACAGAAGTGGCCAAAAGCTTACTGTGTCAGGGAAATAAGGGATGCTAAGTTGAGCTAGAGTGGTGAATAGGTGTGTTAACCCCTGTGGAGGTGGGTCGCAGGTACACTATGAAAAAATAAAGGAGTGCTGATGATAAGCCACATAGGGATAAAAAGCTTTGAAATTACGTGAAATTCTTATTCTTAGAGAAACCTCTTGAAGGATTCATGCCCTCCATCTCTGTCCACAATAAGTCTTTGTTGAGGACCCACTGTTCTTGGGGTTCAGGTAAATCATTCTAAATAGTGTAATAAATTCTGTACCAAAGGTTTGCCACCTGGACTGCATGTTACAGTCACCTAGGAAGCTTTAAAAAAGATAACAATGCTTGGGCAGTAGGACCTCAGACCTAGTCAATCGGTATTGCCAGAGACAGGGTGTGGGGGTTGGGGTTTTATTGAAAAGTTCTTGGGGTGATGTTAATGCCACTCAACCAGCATGAGAGCTGCTTTAATATATTATAGGTGTGCACAATGTGCTGTGGGATCTGTGCTATTCATTTCATTTAGGAGGTAACATTTGAAGTGGGGTCTTGGAAATTGAGGAGGATATCAAGTAGACAGTGGGTGATGGGGCAATTTGGGCAAAGGGGAGAAGCATAATGGCGGGGAAGTTCATGGTCTACATGGAGACTAGTGAGTAGTCTCCTGATTCATGCACAAAGGAGGTGGGGATCTGGGAGGGGACTGCCAAGAAGAGCTACAAGGATGGGTTGGTAACCTTGAAATGAATTCAGTTGCATTTTGCAAAACAGCAACAAAAAAACTGTATTACAAGGCTTTGTCTGATCCAACCTGACCTTCTCCCAGTTAATCTGAATTACTGAGGTCTGACTCTACATTCAGTCTCTCTGAGATTTGCTTTGATTTCTCTCAGAAGTGGAGCTGGTGTTTATTCTCCTAGTGGCTCTGTGTACACACTCCGCTGGTGGAGTTGCCGGGGATGAGCCGTGGGCCCTCTGAGAACTGCTTCCTGTTTGGTCTGGTAACTCCTAAGCCTGCCTGCGTTTCCCACAGTCTGCAGTTGTGGAAATACGCAGTATTTGAAGTTTGGAGGAGATCAATTTTTCATCCTTTTCTTAGTTGGATAAAGAATATTTCAAACACCACTGGAGACCAAAGAGCTCTGAGAAGTTTTGAGACGGCTTGGGAAATACACCACATGCCTCACACTCCATTTTTCCCCTCTCTCTTTTCATCGTTTCACTTAATTAAAATATTGTAACACCAGAAGGAAAGATGAGGCAAATATTTAGAGAAAGGAAAGGATATGGGTTCATTTTAAACCGACTGTGAGCAAGCGTGGTGCTCAGAGTTTGAAATAATTCCGAGCATTTAATAAGGTAAACCTGTAATGTTCTTCCTGCCTGTGAGGCAATAAAGAAAAACTGAGAGCTTGAACACAACTGTTAATGAAACCCTGGCCGGTGTGCCCCCCGCCCCTCCAAAATCCCCCTCCCGAACCAAAGAAAAAATTGGAACATTTTTGAGTCCAAGTTTCACAGATGTTAAACATTTTGTGATATTACTTAGGGGGTTTCCTGAGCTACATTAAAGTTGAACCACTAGGGTGTTGAAACAGTTGGGCCCATAATAAAATATACATGAAAAGGAATTGTGAGACATTGGCTGTTATGTGCTGGTGACAATTAGGTTATTGCTTTAAAAAATACATATCCTGGACACATCTATAGGAGCTTTTTAGGGAATTTTTGAGTGGAAGTAGAGTAAAGGCAGTTGGTAATTTCTCTGGTTGCCTCTGGCAGGTGGACATAATTTAACAATACCCGTCAGATATGACAAATTGTTTGTGAGTTACATTAGGGCCTTAATAAGATCACATCTGTTCATATATCCTCCTTAACCACAGAGCCTGATTTAGAGAGTTTTCACACTGGTACAGTATTGTTGTTTAAATATTTAGAGGGGTCTAGACATGTATCATAAAAGAATAGACTCTTGTGTATAAAAACACAGTCCTTTTATTCTCCGTGTTTTTTACTTTCATGGACCTTGCATCACTCTCTCGACTTGAATGAACCACATGTTGCTTCTGAGAGCCAGGAAACATATTTCATTCCACGTCTGAGCTAACGTTTTAGAGCTAGAAGGGGCCTGAGAGAGCGACTCACCCGCTTTCCCTCCTTTGTGGGGTGGGAATCTGAGATTGGGACAGAGTAAGGGGCTTGTTTAGGGTTTCTCACCCCTTTCATGCCAGAGCCAGAGTTGGGACTTAATCTGCCTGCCTGTGGCTCAGCAATCTTTCCATTGTGTTAGGACTTCAGTCTGGGCTCGAAGACGAGGCCCTCAGTTCAGCAGGACTAGCTCACTTGCCAGTGTCACTCCCGGCTGCAGTCCTTTCCAGAGGATCCTCCTGGTCACTGGGAGGCCAGGCTCTTTGTTACGTAGTAAAATTCAGAGCCCTTCTCCAAGTCCTTCCTTTACCAGAGTATTTCCTGTCACTTCCCTGCCTACTTGCACAGGTAGGTTTCTCTCCTGTCCCTGACTGTGTGGTGTATGTTTCCCTCTCTGCTCACGCTGTCCCTTCTACCAGAATGTGTCTCTCTTGCTATTTCCAGTTTCTTTCATATCCAGCATACATAAGCTCCATTTCAGCAATGAGATCTTCCCAGCCTGCAGCAATTTATTAGGTTGAATCATGTGAAAATGCTGGTTTGTAGGTCAAACAAGTCAAATATTGACCATTTGGCAAGATTCCATCTAAATGTAGTGTTTAAAAAACTTCCGTACTACTTGTTAACTTTTTCTATTCAGCTTATTTCTCTCTCCCTGTCTTTCTCCCTCAATTGTGTGGGCACGTCCTCGCTCTCTCCCTCTTTCTCGCCCCCTCCAGCTTATTTTGGAATTAAGTTTAGATTTATAGAAAACTTGCCAAGACAGTACAGAGTTTCCATATACCCTTAATCCCATTTCAATTTCCCCATTCTTATCATTTTATATCACCATGGTACATTTGTCAAATTTAAGAAAACAACATTGGAACATTATTAACTAAAATTCTAGGCTTTATTTGGATTCCATCAGTTTTTCCATTAATGTTCTTTTTCTGCTCCAGCATCCAATCCAGGGCCCAGGTATTACATTGCATTTAGTTGTCATGTCTCCTTAGTCTTCTCTGATCCTTGGTTATTTGGCCTTTCTGTGTTTTTCATGACCTTGAGAGATGGGAGGAGTACTAGTCAGGTATTTTGTAGAATATCTCCCACCTTGGGCCTGTCTGATTTGTGTTCTCATGATTGCATTGGGGTTAATGGTTTTTGGGAAATTTACCACACAAGAGGTATTATCCCATTATCTTAAGGGTCCATCATATCATTTTGGCTTCTCCTGGGTTCTTTTAATCTCCATCACTTGCCAAGTTTCTCCACTGTAGTTACTGCATTCGACGTGTTTTCATGCTGATGTCTCACCATCAGCTAGATTGACAATTCTTCCCTTGGGAATTGGGGCATAGTTAATGCTTTCCATGTTTTTCATTGGACCTAATGCCATGTCACGTTTTATACAGAGTCGGTGCTCCACAAACATTAGTTGAGAGGTCACTAAATGTAATACATGCTTTAATTTTAGACTGATTGAGGTGTTTGATTTAAATAGGCCCAAACACAAAAATCCCAACCCACTGGATTCTCCCTACAACTAATCTGGTGGTGGTCTTCGTTCACTGAAATGAAGAGATTAACTGTAAAACTACTTTAAAAAGGTTTTTTTGTTGTCCAAATTACTATGGAGGAGGGACTATCTGCTATCTTTGTTAAGATCAGAGCTTTGAGTTCAGGACTCTGCAGAAATCTGAGTGTAAGTTAATGCGGCACACACACACACACACACTTTTGTAGCTTTTGCTGACCTGCAGCAAGGGTGTCCCTATTTGCAGAGATGCTTAAAAATATTTGCTGGAGGTTTTGGTGATTCCAGAGCTACGATATTGCTTAATGGATTCTTAACAGCCCCAAAAGATTACTACCACTGTATTTTATTTCATTATCATACCATTTTCAAAATAATTATCTGTGTGGGTATTTTGCAGGGCATAGGTGCCATCCTTTTGGGGGAGACTTAAGTTTTCATATTGTCTTTAGGGAGGATAGAAGCATTTAGGATATACCTTGATGGATAATATGGAAGAAATAGGAATTTTTATTATATTAGAATTGAAAACTAAGTGCTTTGAAAGTGTGATAAGAGGAAAAAGGGAGTAGTTCTTCCACATCCCTTTAACAGGGAGCATCAGGAGATTTTATAGGGTTGATTCTTTCTGCTGTGATTGAAGACTTGGTAAAACATGATGATTTAACCTTGGTTATAAAGGTACACAGGAATTAGAATAGACTGATTCATTTTTCCACTTAAAGAGGTTTTTTTTTTTAATTGAATGTTTTTAAAAATACGAGTTAAAAACATATTTTTCAATAGTGTAAATTAGTTCATGCTAGTTTTTCAATCTGAGAATCTCATGATAGCTACATTTGCTTCATGCTTTATTATGTAATTTAATTTTTCATATCTTTTATTAGCAATAAAGTAGGCTTAGAAAAAAATAATTAGATTATGAGGTTAAGCCACAGTTAAGATAAAAATGACAGTTCAATAAAAAAATGTTCAGTATAATTCCTATCTTCTAAAATAAAATGCAGACGGTAAGAGATTTAATTATGGCATTATTCAAATAAATTTTGCCTCTACATTGAAAACACTCAAGGAAAAAAATCCAAGAAAGGAACTTGGTTAACATACAAAAAGTAATATGATACATAAAATGATAACTTATGAAAAATGATGGGGACAAGACTTGAGAAAAAATAACACAACTAAAGAGCTACGGTGGGATTACCTGAGTTGCTTTGGTGGTGAGATCAGTAAGCTTGGTCTGACTTTTATATGCTAGATTGGGAGTTTTCACCATTTGAGTGAAAGACACCATTTGAGTGAAAGAATACCACCTGGAAGGTGGTATTCTTTCATTAACATGGGCTGAGAATCCCACCAGCTATTTCATGGACACAGTCCTAATATATTAGAGGTAGAGGAATCTTCAGAGTCTAAGAAGAAAGTGAAGCCCCAAGAAGTCAGGTAGCTTTTCCAGGCTCATAGATCTTCACAGTGACAATCTAGTGCACTACACTGAATTGTTATTAAGATTGAATTTCTTAATGAAATAATTTTTTTCTAAAGTAAAATATGCATGCTATTTAGAGTCAAATAGTATTGTGAAGACTTAAAATAAAAAACTAATACTTCTACTTGATGTCTACTCTTCTTTGACTTCCAATCCTTTTCCTTACAGGAAACCACCTTCAATTTTTCAAACTATCTTTTGCTATTTAAATTATTTAAATAGGAGGCTTTTGCTGTTTTTTCCTTCATGATTTAAAAAAAATTAGACATTTATCACAGTTGTTTTTCCTTCACACAACTGAAGTCATTCTGTGTTCTTTTGCATGACAGTTACTTTTGGAGTCCAATTATAGAAATTCTATTTATCCAACAGACATTTCGGGCCAGGCCCTGTGCTCCTCATTGCTTTCCGACTTGGGGACACTGCATGAGATGCCAGCCAGCATCTGGCTCAAAGTGATTCTGTCTTTTTTTTATTATGATTATAGTCCCTTTAATTCAATATTTTTTAAGCTGGAAGTTGCAGTCCATTAGTGAATTATAAAATCAGTTTAGCTGGTTGTAACAAACATTATACAAATAGAAGAATAGAAAATACCAGGGTCCAATTTAAAAATTTTTTAATATAACTTTTATCTTTTAGGATAAAATACAGCAACTAAGAAATTTAATTGTGGCACATAATTAGGATAAATATTGCCTTATATAACTTTTTAATTAAATAAATGCATTTATATGTGTATATATGCATATGTATATATATGTCATATGCACATATATCAGAATGTTTGTATTCCCTGTGTGTGTATATATATGTATTTGTTTTGGGTATTGAGTTCCAATGTATGTATAATGCATTAGACTGAACATATGAAATTGCTATTTCTATGGGTAAAAGGCAATAAAATACTAGGAATTTGTATGTTTAATGTACTATGTCTTACTGTCATGGACAAAAACATTGGGGAAAATTTAAATAATCTCAGTTGTCTTACATCAAAATAAACATTCTGTTCTCTTGACTAAGTTTTAAGTTTCTTCATGTGTACAAAAAATGATTATAATTATACCTACCGTGGGAAAAAAGGACACAAGGAAACTTTTGGAGGTGATGGATACGCTCATTACCTTGATTGTGGTGATAGTGTCATGGGTGTATATTTGTAAACTCATCAAATTGTATATTAAACGTGTGTGTGTGTGTGTGTGTGTGTGTATCAATTATGCTTTAATAAAGCTGTTAAAATTTTTTGCCCACCTCAAAGAAAAGATGTGAATATTAAATTACCTGGTACGGCCCCTTGTCCCTAGGAAGCATCAAATAAATGTTGCTGTTACTGTGGCCATTACCACCACCGTTATCCCAGTCCCCCCCCCCCCCCCCCAGTATCTCTATTACTTAGTTACTCTTAAGAAATCATCTTTTATCCTTGTCAGCATGATTAAATACATTCCTTCTTTCATCAAATGGATCATATACTCTGATCTTCAGTCATAGATTGGTAGAACATAACTGGAGACCTTAAGGATGAAGTGCTTAAACCAGCATTTCCCAAGTGGGATATGGGTCTAGAAGCATGCAAGATCGTTTGAGATGTCACAAAGACAAGGCACAGGCCAGCCTGGACTTACACAATGAGAGTGTTATTTTCTTTTTTGATTCTCTTTTAATCCTTTGAATTACATTTAGGAAAAAGCATCAGTTTGGTGCTCGTCTCCTTTAATATCTTCCTAACTCTTTGATAAATTATTTTTTTTAGAGCAGATAAGGTCTGAGGCTCAGAGCCTTCAGCACTCAACAAAGAATAGTTAGCTAGGATTTAATAATAGGATTTTGTTTTCATGTCATAGATACAGAGGGTGCCAAAAAAAATTACACACATTTTAAGAAAGGAAAAAATTGTATTAAAATTGTACTACTCAATATATACTTATAACAAAAGATGAATACAAGTCACGTTTGACTTCTGCAATTACAAGAAATGTCCAGAGTGTTGCCATCAATGTCCAGACACTTCTGATTATGGCAAACTACTGCTTGAGCAACATTGGCCAAAGTGTCTACTTGTATCGCTGTGCATACCTTTTCAGTTTCTTCCCAAAGTATTGTCAGTGTAGCTGGTTTTCTGCAGTACACCACATCCTTTAAGGTCCCCTATAGGTAGAAAAGTCAAGGGGTATTAAGTTAGGAGCACATGGGACAACTCAAACAACATTCTGGAATTTCAAATACCACTTCAAAATGTCCTTGTGCTCCTCAAAAGACAACCGTGTTTCCCCCATTTTCTTTGTCCTGCCTGTTGTGTGGTGATGATAGTATTCATTTGATTAATGCCATCTTTTGAGTGAACGTCATACTGTACATTGCTACCCTAATTCAATTCAACTTAGAAAAGTAATACATAGATAATGTCTCTTAAAATGTGTATATGTATTTTTGGCACCCCAGTATATGTCATTGGCAAATAATAGTGGCTTTTATTCTGGAGACGATACAAAATTTCTTCTAAAAGTCATTCTTGAAGTGAAAATATTAAGTGAATGGTACTTGTGTTATACCCAAATCTAGTAAAGTCATGAGACTGTACACTAATGACACAAGTTTGGGGGCCAGGCTGATTTAATGTAAAATAGCCCCACGCAGGTTAAGCAACTGAATCAGGTAGAGTTAGAGGCAGAGCTAGCACCAGAGCCCTGATCTTGGGTGTGTTCTTATCTCTCTCTGTAACTGTTATGTTAGGGTTGACACTTCAGAATCATGTTAGATTGCCTTTGTTAAAGCAATGTGCTTCTCTTCTTCCTATGCACTTTTTTGGTTAAGAGTTTGTTGCTTCTGTGGTTTGCCTTGGATCCATTCACTCCCCCAATCGTGAGACCAATTTGAATCTGAATTGTATAAAGGGTAGCTCCTTGTAGTTACCATTTATCTGCATCCACTTTACCTCTGTGATTCTTCTAGTTGCCTAGTGTTCTTCAAGTTTAGAGTTGTTCTTTGCCTGTTAAGACTGGTTGGGGATTGCACCTGATTAAGACCTTCAACCTGGATGGCTGGAAAATGGCACAGATGACATAGGATGAGAGCACCATGCTGTGTGTTAATTGTGACTGAAGATGCATTGCTTGTTTTTTGTGTCTCTGTTCCTCCATTTGTAAAATGGGTGGAGTTGTGAGTTGGATAATCTCAAGGGGCCCATTCATCTTTATAACATTTGCATCTCACTTATCCATTTGTTCTGTAGACATTTAATGAATACCTTCTGTAGGCCAGGCAACTGTTGGACTAACTGAAAGTGCTAAGAATACACCAGTGGACATGGCCAGTGGAGACCTTACACCTGGGGAGCTTAAATTCTAGTTGGGGAAAACAGATGGCAAATAATTTTTTTTTTTTTAATGAGACAGTTTCCTATGGTCCTAATAAAACATGGTGATGGGATAGAGAGTGACTTGTGAGGAAGAGGCCTGACTTTGATACAGTGGCCAGGAAAGTCCTCTTCAAAAAGGTAACTCTTGTGCAGAGAACTGAATGGGGAGGAGACAGCTGTGAGAAGCCCAGGAGAGTTGTGTCCAGCTAGGGGGAACAGCACATGCAAACACCTTCGGGCAAGTTCAAGGGAGAGAAAGGAGACTGCTGGGGGTGGCCGGGAATGTGAGGAGCAGAATGCTGACAGAGGAAAGGGAGGCTGGGGACACTTGGGGAAATGGTAGAGCCTAGTAAGGAGTGTAGATGAGGTTCTAATTGTGATGACAAACCCATGAAGTCAATGGCAGGTTTTAAGCAGTGGGATGACAGAAGCTGATCTATGTTTTTCAAAACAGCACTGGCTGCTGGTTGGAAATTTGGCAGGCAAGAAGAGATGCTGGGAGTCCAGTTAGAAGGTCATTGTACTAGCTTCTGAGATAGATGTGTTGGAGTGGGCAGTAAAGATGTAAGGAAGTAAAGAGACGCAGGCTCTGTTTCTAATACAACTTCAGTGCTTGTTGGTGGATTGACTGCGGGAATAAGGGAAAAAGAGGGGTCACAGATGAGTCCTAGAATGGTGATGACATTCATGGCTATGCGAAGGCCAAAGCTTCTTTTGCTCTTGATGACATGCTTGTGCTGTCATTTTGCCTGGTTTGCTTATGCACACCGCTGCTTTCTACCTCCCCCCGGGAAGAAAACTCCCCCTGTGCCTTTGGTTAACGAGAGGCTCTCAAGTTCTTCCTCTATCTGACCTGCATTCCTCATGCTGCACTTAAGACCTAGTTTATACTCCCTAAGGAACTGGTTATACAGGGGTCCTTGTGGGCAGGGCAGATGGTGCTGTTACTTCATGTTTCTGTTATGAGATTTGATGGCCTGTAGCCAGGATGCCATGTTGATATTTATGACTGGTTTCTATGAAAGGTTCGTGCTCTTAAAAAAACTGTATTCTTTTTTTCCTACGAAAAGTTGAAGACAGGCTGAGCAGTGGCTAGTTTTTCCCTTTTCATTTTCCCAACATATAATACAAGTTGCATTACAATAAATTCAGTCAGTTCAAATGTTTTTCATCTGAAAAATTGAATACAGTCTTTTTTTCACCCAACTGCAAGGGGTGAACTTTTATATTTTTATGGGCTTTGTTGTTTTTACTTGTCATAGTTGCTGGTATTAGTTCACTAGTAAGTAATGACTTTTCTGTATTGAGAAAGACAGATGACTTATTAGATGTCAGAGGCCATCTGAAACATTTTCAACTCAGCATTTTTAATAACTGTTCTTTCTTTGATTTGTTTTCCTTTTTTCTCCCTTTTCTCCTGTTTTTCCTCCTCCAGACAGCACGTACTTTTTTCTCCTCCACCTCCTCTCTCTGTTTCTCTTTCCACCACATCTCTGTATCTTCTGCATGTTCTGGCTACTTCGTCACATCCACCCAGAGACTGTGGGAGCCATAGACTATTGCTGGGCAACTTCTGCAGTTGCACTCTTTGGATTTCTTGCTGAGAACATCTGTGGGTGTAAACTCGTCCTTTAAGGATAACAAAAAATAGTGATTGTGTTCAGGGCATGTATATGTTCTTGAACTCATGAACATTTTTTTAAACTTCTGGCTGCTGTTCACTTTGGGGTCCTTAGGATGCTGTAAAAACCACATGTACTCCCTGCCTTCATCTACTGTTGACACAGATTCAGTATGTTACTTTACTTGACCCCTTGAACATCATTTTATTGTTCTCAAAGTCTCAGAAAATAAAAGTCTATTAAATGAACACCATTGAAACAGAAGTGTCCATTTTGGTAACATGAGCTTACATAGTAAAACTGGGCTTTGGTTAGGGCAGTATCATGTCATCATGTTGTTATTCCTGGCACATAGTAGGTGCTCAGTAACTTATTTGTTCAGTGACTGTCTACTTAAATGGAAATCAGAAGTTTCAGTGGGTGGGCTTGGGAGAGTGTTTTGAACAGTGAGTAAGGTGAACATTCCTCTAATGGGAATACACAATCTAATAGAGAGAGAGACAACTGTATCGAGAAAAATATGACACAGTGATGAGTGCTATGCTGACAGTTAGGGTGGTGTGCTGTATGTAGGGTATTGATGGGGATGGGGTCAGGAAAGGCTCTGATAAGATGGTGTTTAAGGCTGAGATCTGAGTGACAAGAAGCAGCCAGTCAAAGGAAGATCAGGAACAGGTAGGATTCAAATAAAGAAAACAGACAGTGCAATGGATCTAGGCAGGCCTGAACTGGAATGTTCATGCAGTGGGGTCAAGAGAGGTGCTCAGGGCCAGATCAGGTGGGACCTTGTGCTACAAATAATATCCTTACTCCTTAACTCGATTTGCAGTGGGGAGACTTTGGAGGGTTTTAAGTGGGGCATGGCTTATGTTTTACCCTGTCACTGTGGCTGGTGTGTGGAGAACGGATTGTAGAGAGGCAGGAGTAGAAACTGCAATGGTATGTACCGGGTGTTTGCTTTTTAAAGGAATTTTTTCTTTAAACTTTACCAGAGATTTGGATAGGGAGTGCAGCTTGCTTGCTTTTACTGATTCTTGTGCTGGGGCAGAGATTTCTGATCGCTTCCCACATCCATTCTCTTCATGCTTTTACCTACAAAATTCTTGGGTTTTTAACTGTGCAAATTGCCACCCGCCTCTTCCCTTGCAACTAGGAACTGGATATGGCCATGTTGCTAAATACAAGTGTTAATGTGGGACTTCCAGAAAGTCTTCTTAAACACGAGAGGGTATTTTTTTCTTTTTTGCTTCTTCCTATTCTGCATGGAACTGAATGTAATGGCTGGAATGCCAATATTTATACTGGATCATGAGGAGGCCCACATGCTCGGGATGGCAGAGCCAGTGTTGGAAAGAACCTGTGTCCCTGATAACTTCTTGGAGCCCTGAACTGCCTACCTTTGGGATTCTTTTATGTATCAGAGCAGTAAAGTTCTAGTTTAGGCCGTAGATACTTTAGTGTTTTGTTTTTGTTTTATGGAGCTGAACATAATTCTAACTGATACAGGTGCTCATTTTGTGAAAGACTTAATAATAATGCATATTATTATTATTATTATTAATCTTTCTATGTGCCATTCACTGTTCTAAGTTCTAAGTTCTATATGTTTTTCCTTAATTTTCACAACAATCCTCGAGGGTAGGCATTATACCTAGGACTCAAAGGCACAGAAATGTTTAGTAACTTGCCCAAGTCACACAGCTAGTAAATTGGAGGACCGGGATTCCAACTCTTGTTCAACTGATTTTAGACTATTCATCACTTTACCAGACTGCCACATTCTTGGCAATGATTGTGAAACTACTTTCTCGGTCATTTAGGGAGTGAGGCCAGAGGAATGACTCAGAGGCAGATCTGTGTCATATATTAGTCAGAATAGGCTACAACCAAACTAACTTTTGGGATGGAGGGAAACGCTGCCCCATGCAGTGACTCAGGGACACTCCTGATGCTTGTGGTGTCAGAAACTAAATTTTCATGTTGTCTTCAACCTGCTGTGAAGAGCCTTTCTCATGGAATGTCTTCTACCTGGGATCTTCCCGGACAAACAAAATGTTACCTGTTTTTGAAGGCCCAGCTCAATGTCATCTCATCCATAAAACCCGGTTGGAGCCTGGTTAGCATTGCTCACTTTAACTTTGTCAGTCCTGTACTGCATTGACCACTATCTGTCTTACATGGTAGAGAGTCAGCTACCAGACTATATCCACTGAATGGAAGCTTTTGAGGGAATTGTACTCATCTTTCTCAGTTGCACATGCCTCACAGGGGAAGGTGCTTCATAAATGCTATTGAGTTTAATTGTTGCCTTTATTATCTACATACATGTAGAGTTTTGTAAATGTGATCTTTGCACTCAGTGCCAGGTAAATTCGTATGTAATTTGGAATAAAAACAAGTGGATTCTCTTTTATTTACAGTTTAATATTCATGTGGGGATTTTTGCCTTCTCTTAGTCAGTGTTGTAAAATTCTGTTTTAATTTCTGCCATTATCATAAATAGCATCCTCTGGTTATTATTTGGGTAGAGGATCTTGCATCCTAGGACTCTGTTGAATTAATATTAAACAAATTGCCAAGGTAGGACATAGAACCATTGTTGCTCTGCTGTTATTTTCCTTAGCTAGGAAGTCCACTTGGTGATTTGAGTTGGTACATTTCACCTGTGAGTTTAGAATCCCATATATACATATCTATCTATTTTTGGTAACTCACAGGAAAGCACTCACCTTTCTCTCTGAGTATTTGTATATACACACATCTATAAAAGTAAAATTACCTGCAAAATCACTGAAGATAAAGGTTAGCAAATTCTGTATGTGGAAAACAGCCAGTGGTACTGCAATATATAGTTAAATGGGAAATGGAGTTTATTATTAAGCTTGTGTAGATTGCTTGATATACTGAATGTTTCTTGCAGTTCTATTATTTGTATTTTATTCTCAAATATTTTAAGAAGATAAGCTTCTAAATTCACTTTGGGGCTCCATGTCATCAAATCTCATCACCAGTCACTTAGATCCCTAATTAACTTATACTCTATAGACCCATTTCTTTGCTTCTATTTCTCTCTATACTCTCTAATGTGCTGTGAGTTACACTGGAAGGAACAATAAGATTTAAGGGAAGAATTAATTTAGAAAGTTAGGAATAGAAGAGATAAGGGAAAATGAGAAAAAGCAGCTCAGTATTTTGTCTTGTAAATGGCTTTTCTCTCCTAGGCTAAGGAGCCCATTTATCCAAGGAAAGGAGGGGTGTTAATGAAATAGATCATGAACATAGCTATTACAGTAATGAATTTTAACACTCACTTTGTTATGTGATATTTTATTTATGAGTTCCTTGATCATTCAGATAAAGACAAGAAGTTTATGGCACTAGATTATGTCTTGTTTTCATAAACATATTCAGTAGTTTAATAAACACAATTTATTTTTTTCTCTTTAAAAATCAGCAAAATTTATGAGAGATTATCTTAGGGTTAATGAAGTCTAACATTAAGGAAATATTACCCTATAATATTGGAGCCTTCAGAGCTGGAGTTGTAATTGCTTAATGCTTTTTTCTACAGGCTATTTTTATAAAGTACATGCTTTGTACCATTAATCCAGTTTTTACAAGTTACACTTAGACCAATTCACTGGGAATTATGTATCCATGTTTATGTTTTTCAGTCACTGCTTTCATTAAAAGATGTAGTAAAGAGTTGAAAATTTAGTGTAGAAAAAGGGGAAAAAGACAATTATGTGTATTTGCTCATAGGAAGGTGCAGTGCATATGTTATCATTGCTCTCTGTCTTTGAAACCAATTCCCCCTTGTGGCTGTCTTCACCACAGGTGAGAATTTAGTGATTTGTGGGCCCCAGAAGCATAGAAATGCAAATTCCTATCGAAAGCCATCAATAGCTAAAATTTGGAGCCCCATTAATATAGTTCAAGTCAGAATGCACTTAAGTAATGAAAAGCCCAGAAGAGTGGCTGGCGTTTCCTCTCCCTAAGTCAGGCCTGCCAATTAGCCCAGTAATGGCTGACCGGACTCCCAAGATGGGCTTGAGAGTGGCTAGAAAGGGCAGCTGGGGAATCCTACTATGGGTTTTGGTCATGTGTATTTGACTGTGTCAGCTCATTTTTTTTTTTTTTTGAAATTGAATTTAATGTGTTGAAAAATACCCTCTTGATGAATTAATGAACTAAAAGAGGTATTGATATTCAAATAGTGGTAGAAGCAAACCTTCCATCACCACCAGTGCCCTCTCCTGCCCCTGTCCCCATATTTTATAATGGAAAGCTCAGGAAGGGCAAAGTTTAAAGGAATCTTTTCTGATTTTTCTCAGTTCTCACTCCTGATAGGGTGCATACAGAAGGATGAAGGTGGTGGGTAAAGACCTCAGATTCATCAGTGACTTTTTTCCAACCCTTTTGACATTCGCCTTTGGATTATTTTGGTGTTCTTTGGCATCAAGACGTTGGATATGTATTTGTGAAAGAGAAATACCAGGGAGTGGGAAAGGTATGTAGACTTGAGTGGGTAGGAGGGATTCCATAAGTATGTGGTATCCTGCCCCTCACTCCAGAGAATTAGAATTTGACTTGATTCATTCATGCATTTATAAAAATACCAATTGGGAGTTCAGTGAGAAATTTTATTATTCTAGGCTCTGGGAGCCAGTGGCACCTAAGGATGGGGCTCTTGTCTACATGGAACTCACCATCTATTTAGAAATGTTCAAACAGTTTTTAGAAATTGAAGGAGGTTCCTCAAAAAGGTAAACATTAAATTACCATATGATTTAGCAACTCTGCTTCTAAGTATATACTCAAAAGAATTGAAAGCAGGGACATGAGCAGACACATATGTATACACCCATGTACTTGACAGCATTATTCACAGTAGCCAAAAGATAGAAACAATGCAAATGTTCATCCACAGACAAATGGATAAACAAAATATCGTACGTGTTTACAATGGAATATTATTCAGCCTTAAAAAAGGAATGAAATTGTGATGTTTGTTACAACATAGATGAACCTTGGGCACATTATACTAATTAAAAGACATAAAAAGGACAGATGTGTGATTCCATTTACATAAGGTGTCTATAACAGATGAATTCACAGAAATAGAAGGTAGAATGGCAGTTAGCATGGGTTGCAGGGAGGGAGAATGGTGAGTTATTGTTTAAGGGGGGCAGAGTTTCTGTTTGGGATGATTAAAGTTCAGAAAATGGATAATGGTGATGGCTGCATAACAATGTGAATGTATTCTGTGCCCCTGAACTATGCATTTAAAAAGTGGGTACTGTACTGAATTTTATGGTATGTGTATTTTGTCACAAGACAAAAAATGGACTAATATCTGAGAAAAGGTGCATTGGGCAAATGCCGCCTAAAAACAGATATAAATAAATTCCCTGAGGTTTTGGCATACCTTTCTGAAGGATCAGAGTTTGATTTCCCTGAGTCCGGCACAGTAGCAGCATGAGGGCTTAGGCGTTGTCACTTTTTGACACCAGCTGGGTTTGGAGCCACTTTCATTTTTCCTGTACACGGAGATGTGCAGTGCCCAGGCACTCGAGCAGGGTGTGGACACAGAAACGCGGCTCACACATTCACCTTGTAAAATGTTACGGCCTTTGAAGACGGATCACTTGGGTTTGAATCTTGGCTCTCCCACTTACCAGCTGCAGTGCTTGGACGAAGTATGAACTTAACTTCTCTGAGCCTCAGTTTTCTTATCTGTAAAATGGAGCTAATAAGTGTCCTTGCCTTATAAGATTATCGAGGACGTTAAATGATACAGTGCAGATAAGGTTCTTAGAATACCCAGCACATAGTAAACCCTTAATAAATGTTTATTATTATTATTATTTTGTTGGTAATTATATAGGGTCTCAACTACAATCAGATTTATCAGAACCTCTAATATAATTTGTTCATCTACTTTCTACTACTGTCTTTGCCAGAGAGGCATCATTTTATGGGCAAATGTTTGTTTGACCAGAAGAAAGGGAAGCTTCACTTCTTCCGACCAGCAAAGAAACTGACTTACTGAGTGAATTGAGGTTTGTTGTATTTTAATCAGTCCATGAATATGCATACATTTTCTTTTTCCCTTTTCTCTTTCCACATTGCTCCAGAATGCTCAGGAAACAGGGTGTTATGGATAATTTAATTTTCCAACTAAACAATGCTTATAAGACAGCACTTTTATTTCAAGTTTTATTTGTGAAAAGTCTTTCTAAAATTCAGTAATGTCCTTTGTTTCTTTAGGAAGTTTAGTGGATAATAAAATTTAATCTTTCCTTGACAATGAAAGATTTTAGAGTCATTTCAGAAAATCTGTTCGTGTTGACCAGAAATAAATAAATGAATGATTGAATGTATGTATGTGTATGTATATATGTATGTATGTGTGTGTGGGTGTAGAAGACTGGGCTGCCTGTGTACTGAGCCCAGGAATACCTGAAGACAGGTTTTTAATAATGCACTTAAAGCCAGTCTTTGTAACTTGCCCTTAAAATTGGAGTATGGGCTAGAAATTATGATTGATAGTTTGGGTTCTTTGGGTTTTAGTTCTTCCTTCCTTCTTTCTTTCTTTCTTTCTTTCTTTTTTTTTTTTTTTAAAGAACGTATTACAGGAAGATCTTTCTCATCACAATCCTTCAAGTAATCATACACAGTGGGTGTCACCTTGAAAAGAATAACTGCTTTATTATCAGAATCAAGGATGAGGGTGAGGAAAATGTTTACTGCATGTACTTGGGTAAACAAGAGACACAGAGTCTAATTTTGTTCCAGCTTAGAAATCTTTCTTATTCTCCCATGCAACAAATTCTGTGCTATCTAATTTCAAGTCAATAGAGATGTTGTTGTTTTTGGGGGGCTGGGTTTGGTTGGGAGGTAGTGTGTTGTAATGCATAGAGCCCTGGAGTTGGGGAACTTGATTTCCAACCCTATTCCCACCTTGCTTAGCTGCATGACTTTGGATTGGTCAAAAGCTCTCTCTAAATCTCAACTCTCTGTGCTGAACAGTGCAGGGGTGCCAACTGATGTTCTCCCAAGTGTCTTCTGTTTGAACATGTAGACTAAAGAGTTCTTTCAAGGTATCAGTCGGCTGTCTTCATTTACTCTTTCATAGTAAGTAAGAGACTTCAGGACCTGATTGTCAATGAATCTGGTTGCACAGAGCTCCAGTTTTGGGAAGGGCTGGCAGAAGAATCCAGATAATTTTGTGCTTGCTTTCCCTTCTTGTCTTCAGTTTTCTCTCCTCCTTGTTTTAACCTGTCTTTCTCTCTCCTGCTGTGTGCTCCTTCCTGCTCCAGGCTCCTCCTCAGCCCGTCTACATTATTGATTTGAAATCACCATATAGTTTCTGTAATGATGTCATCAGTGGCTGCTAAGGCTCTTGTCACTATATCAGCCACACAGAGTAAATGGCTGGGGGGAAAGGCATTTTCCAACTCAGGTGCAAAGCCTTCTAAACTGTGGCTTAGCTGGGGCTTCTTATGTAACCCCCCTCTGAAAGGCTTTATGCAAAAGCAGCCTTTTCCAGCGAGTGAGTTAATTTCACAGAATCCCCAGTTTAGATTCTCTTAATTTTCTGTATTTCTTTAGCTTGCCCTTGCTACCTTCCTGGCTGATGCATGTTAGAGAGGAAGTACACAAAGGAATTGTGCAAAGTTTGGAAGCAACTGGCAGGTGGGTTTGCATTTTTCCAGGTTAATTCACTTGATGAAAAGCTGCTATGGGTGATGTGTCATATATCAAAGGCAGGGCATCAGTAATCTTTGCTCAAGGGCACGGCTAACAGACAGATAGACGGGAGAATGAGATGGAAAAAAGCAACTCATCCTTTTCTGCTAACACCACGAAGGAGATAAAGGAAGATTTATGAGTCATCTCAGACCACATACCAGCAAAGCAGCATACTGTATTTTTCACATGTTCCCAAAATTGGTGATGGAAAGCAATGTGGTTGTCATGGTGTCCATCTAGTCCTTTAGGAAACAATGGGATTCTTGAAGGCTCTGACTGTGGAGTCAGTGTTTTGCCCTCCCTGCAAAGAGGCGTGTGTGTGTGTGTGTGTGTGTGTGTGTGTGTGTGTGTGTTCAAAGCATCTCTATACTCTTTAAACACATGATCTCATGATCTGTAGTTTAATAATGTGACTTCTGTAGATTAAGAGAATATAAGATTACCTGAAACAAACATGACTGTTGGGTCCCAGGCATTTAGATGGTGACTTGATAAAGACTTCAGCTGTCACTCATCTGCTTAATTTTACTTTGGTAATAGTGGTTACTGCTTTTGGGTATAAGGAAGCAGAGGAGGAGAAGATTCTTGGTTAGTTTTTCTTTTTCATTCCTACCTCTGAAATAAGTCAACCCCCATCTGATGCAAGTGGAGATTTGCAGCCCAGGTTGATTGAATGGGCTGTTTTGTGAGGAGTTCACTGAGGATAGTAGTTATTGGGAGGGCTCAGAGCCTCTTTATTTGAGCATCTCAGCAGCTGACTCGGGAAGTGTTGTGTGGAACAGTTGATGGAAGTACAAAGAGGTTTCTTAATATTTCTCTCCTCAGCCTTGAAAAACGCACCTGGATTGCAGCTGGATCATGCTTGGGTTTGTGACTATTTATTTCACAAAGCAATTTTAAAAGTATTGTAAATTCCAAAAATGATTTTGATTTTTTTCTAAGGCTTCTGCTGTATGCTCCTTTTTTTTTTTTTTTTTTTTTTTTTTTTTTTTTTTTTTTTTTTTTTTTTGGAAGGCATGCAATTAACATTCTGTGCAGAAGGGCATGATCGATTGTGCACAGTGGTGGCTATATGAGCAAACCTCATTTAGACAGCTGAGTGAAATATACAGGGCAGAGGAATTTATGGGACCCAGAGAAGCTCACGTGCAGAATGAAAAGGAGCCGCCTTCCCCTCTCCTCTCCGCCCCTGCCTCCCCATTCTTCACTTGCTCAGAATTGCTCCCACTCTGGCCGCCGGGGTGCCCACTGTGCGTGGTGATGCCGCTGAGCCTGACATCACCCAGCAGAGAAGATTGAATGCCACTTAATCATGCAGCCCTCCTGTGGGAAGCGTGGAGTGTGTAATCAGATAGATAGGAAGAGCTTTCAGAATCCGTTATGTGAGCTTGACAAGGTGAGAAGGGAGTAGAGAATGGTGGCTCCAGGTACTACACCATATCCTAAAAATTGTCCCTCTCCCACCCCCAAGGATGGTGCTTGTCTGAGTGCTCCCAGCTTTTGCACTGACCTTCAGCAGGATAGCCTGTTTGGAGAGTGAGTTGTCCACCTCAGAGGATACAGGCCATTTTCTTGGATATATCACAAGCTTACCTTTGCAAAGGGTGTTTGGTGCAGGAATAGAGGTTGTCATGTCTGTCAAAGCATCTGACACATAGTAGGTCCTCTATAGACCTTCGCTGTATTGAATTGACTGAACTCTCACTAGGCTGTGGGCCTCTCGAGGGGTGGTTTGTGGCTCTGTCCCAAGTGCTGGGGACAGTGTCCAGTGCATACTATGTGTTTAATAAGCATTTGTCAAGGAGTGAAAGAGTGAACTCATAGCATGGTGTTTGGTAGATGGGATTTCTCATTTCCCTATGGTCTTTAGGATGGGTCTCAGCTAAGGTGGGAAATGAGAAGGAAGCTTTTTTCCTTCTAAGCTCCTCCCTGGGAGTCATGTGCTTTCACACACCTGCTAGGCTAGAGTACTCTGATAGACTCACCTTTATGGGTTTTTCCTTAAGCCAAAATCATTTCCGTTTAATGACTGTTTAAGTGTACCCAGGACTATGGATATCATTCATTTATATTCCAGTGTCAATTAGGCCAAAAGCTTAATGTGGTTTCTACTTCTAGGAGTAATTTGAAATTTTAAAAAGTTGTTGATTAGCTTCTTTTCCTGATCTGTTTGTACCTTTTTGCCTTTGGTACCTGTGGTACACTTTAAAATTACCCCTCCCCCCTCAAATAAAACAAACAAAGCAAAGGCAGCAGGCCCTAATCCTTGGAATTTGTAAATGTTACCTTGCATGGCAATATTGTTGCAAAAGTGATTAAGTATAGGTCCTGGAAACGGGGAGATTATCCTGGATTGTCTGTTATGTCCTAAATGCAATCGCATGTATCCTTACGTGGGAAGCAGAGGGAGTTAGGGCCCACACATGGAAGAGAAAGTGATGTGAAGACACTCGTCTTAGAGGTTCAAGCTGTGGCCAACAGCCAGAGAGTGCCTGCAGGTATCAGAAGCTAGGAGAAGCAAGGGACAGACTACCCCTAGAGCCTCTGGAGGGAGTGTGGCCCAGCTGACACCTCAGTTTTGACCCAGTGTCACTGATTTCAGACATTTGGCCTCCAGAACTGTGGGAGACTACATTTCATACATTTCTGTTTTTTATAAGCCACCATACGTGTGGTGTTCTGTTATGGCTGCAATGGGAATCTAGCACAGCATCTAATGGCCCTTACCACTCCCAGAAGCTGGCGTTAGCATTAGGTAGCCTGTTTCCCCCCACATACTTTATAGGTGGTACCTCTAAGGATGGAAAAGGAGCAAATTATTATATAAATACCCTCAGTAATTTCTCCACTATGCATTATCTTTATTTTATTCCCATGAGAAACTTGTGCACTGGATGGATAATAATCACCCCACTTGATAGGCGAGAGAACCATCAGGCTGTAACTTACTTCAGGAAAAACATCCAGCTAGTAAATATTGAAGTTGAGATTTAAATGTAAATATCCCAGGCCATAGTCCCATATTTTATTTCCTGCCTCATGCTATTATTTTTCATCTCTTTTCCATACCTTTTTCAGAGTGTTGAGCTAAAGCTCCAAGTTTTGTTCCTATTTTCTGATTTTGGGCCTTCAGTTCCCGCTTCTGTTATATTAAATTAACTTCACTTAACCTAGAAAAGACTATGTTATATCAGAGTACTTGACTCTGATAGCCAGGTGGCTCTGTGGGTTCTTCAGTATAAAAAGCAACTGTGTTATAGTATAATGTGATCGTGTGTGTGGGGAGGGGAGAGTGGGTAGGAGAGAGGGAGGGAGATAGATTTGGAACAAATGTGTAGGGATCTTTGTTGGCTGCAAACTAAAAATGCTTTAGGGGTCTTTTTTTTTTTAATTACTAAACATAACCAGTCTCCTAGACATCCTCCTTTTCAGGTATCTAGCCTTTCTTGAACCAGCCGTTGCCTGCCATTCAGAAGTGAGGTATCAGTGTTGAAAGAACACTTACTCCAAAGGGAAGTCAGATTTAATGGAAGCTGGAACCTATCAGGGATGGGCCAAGTGTGCATGTCCTATGAAACATGTGGGATTTGAGGGAGTTTGGATTGCAGAAATTGTAATCAGAGGTTTGCTTCAGCCTTTATGCTGTCAGGTTGGGGAAATTTAACTTTGAGTACAGCTACTAGAGACACCAAAATCACCATCTTCATATGTGGCAGTCTTTGCCACTTCTAGCAAGTAATAAAATTATATCAAAAAGAGCTGAGTATGATACCACCACTTGGATTGTTACTTACAAGAAAAACCTTCCAAATCTGAGAATTATTAAGAAGTGAGAAAATCCCTTAATTGCAATAAGTTCCCCACTGCACAAAAAGACTATGTGGCAGAGAAAATTGGCAGTGTTCTGATGATCAGATTTAACAGCTGGAAGACTCCTATTCAAACTACTTTTGTAGTAATAAAGCTAGTAATTCTTTTCACAAACTGCTGTGATAGTCATAATTCTGGTTTGTTAAGATGTCTGTTCTCTATATTTGACTGAAAACACACACATTTATTTTGGTCCATCATTATTATAAGTATATATGTGTGTGTGGAGGAGGGGTAAAGCCCTATAAAATTTTTTTTTTGTATTTCATTCCTTTTCTCCCTTTATTTTTATTTTTACAGAGTATCAGTTACCTTATATTTTGAAGTTTTTAATATTTCAAAAATGGCTATGTGACATTGATAATTTTTTTCAATTGCTCATGCCAGGCATAAAGTATCTTTGTTCTTGTCCTAGCCTTGGTCTTGTTTAGCTACTTGGACAAGAACTGCCCTTTTAAACATTTAATTTAAAAAATTTCATTGGAAAAAGTTGTATTTGTAGTGATGGTGGTTGTACAACCATGTGAATGTACTAATACCACTGAACTGTATACCTGAAAGTGATTAAGATAGTAAATTTTGTGTTATGTGTATTTTTTGACAATTGAAAAGTTGTTGCATACATACAGTTAGAAATACAAATAGCATAAATACTATCATAAAAAAGTCTTCTCCCCCATAACTCTCCCTTCCTCAGAAGCCACCATCACTAGCAGCTTCATTTGTAGCCTCCCAGAAACTTGCTCTTTATACTCAAGCCTAGGACTGTATTTTGAAAGAATTATGTAATGGGAAGTAAAACCAAATTGACCTTAAGGAGGCTGGGGGAGGGAGGAAGGGGCAGGTGAATGATGGGTGAGAGAGGTGGGTGGGCGAGGTGATGCTGCTGCTGATCGAGTTCTAATTCAGAACATTTGTGTAAACTCCTCACGCATGGGTCTCATGCCATGCAATTTCATCAAGGAATAGGGTATGGAATTGGGAAGTTGGGAGAAGCCAGGAGAAGAAAGTGAGTTCCACAGAGTTGTCATCTGCTATAGTCGAGAGGGAGATAGCTGTGAGTAATGAGGTGAAGTTAAGCAGAGAGGAATTTAGGCTGGGAAAATCAAGACAGATTTCACACGGGGAAAGTATGTGGACGTGTCCATGGGGACATAAGAGAAGCCTTGCCACTGGAGGGGCTGGAAGCAAGACTTAACATGAAGCATGAGAAAATGGATGACAGGGAACCATCCCTGGAGGTTGGTGCAGTGACCTTAATCAGGCTCTTTTCCTGCCTAGTTCTGGATTCACTGATTCAGTCTCAAATGATCCAAGGGAGAGAAACAATTGCTTGGAAAATGGCCCTAGGGAATAATGACTATTGACAGAAGATATTGACTGACTCTCCCACGCAAATGAACTCTGTCCATCCATCCATTCATCCATCCATCCATGCATTCATTCATTTATTCATCCATTTATCAAATAGTTTTTTTAACATCTAAGTACATGTAGAGAATTGAGGGTACTTTAAATAGGCTGGTAAGAAAAGTCATCTCAAGAAGGGAGCATTGATGCTGAGACTTGTGAATCAGGTGGAAAAGAACTAGGCAAGAGCATTCCCGAGGGTACAGTATGTGTGAAGTCCACAGGGTGTGAAATAGCTTGACACGTTTGAGCACCAGAGAGATCCATGTGGCCGGTTAGTTGAAAAGGGTGAAGAGGCTTGAAGAGGTTTGAGATGAAGTTGAAAAGGGAGGCAGGGGCCCGATTATTCAGTCTGGTGGGCTCTGGTTGGGAATTGCAATGGGATTTAGGTATGGCTTTTGGAGGGCTTTTTGTTTCTGTTCTCAGACTTTATACCTTCTAGCCTGTACTTCTTGGAAATCAGTTGTAGTTGTCAAACAGAGGTGGGGCGAGGCTCTTGGACACCTTTATTTCATATGACCAGGTATGGGAAAGGCAATTTTGGTAAGGGTTTTAGCCTGTGGGAGTGCTTCTGCTTCTAGTAGTCAGGATCCTCAGGAGGGAGCCCATGGTATGAAGGAATAAGGATACCTCAAGTGAGTCAACTTAAATGGAAAGCAACATATAATAGTAAATATGAGGCAGGGTCAGGAGGAGTTTGGGATTTCAAAGCTGAAACTCGAAATTATATTTTAGATCAAAAACATTTTAAGGTATAGTTGCTACCATGTCCTAGGTTTTAAATGAAAAATTCAAAAGTTAATTTTTTCCCATAGTATTTCTGACAAAATTACATTCTGGCTACACACACACACACATACACACACACACACACACACAAATGCCTCTGTCTTTCATATTACATGGCTGGATACTTTTTGGATAGCCCTCCTATGTATCTTTTACTTCATATTTGCTTCTATTTTACATTTATAAGAGTTATTTATTTTTGCACAGTTTTGGAAGAGCTTTTCTTAATCCTTTGATATTTAAATCAGATTCATAAAAGTCCTATTGTGTTATTCTCTTTGTTTTCTTCTTTTCAATTGGTCTGGAGTATAATTTGAGTGTTTCTCCAACAGAATTTCAGTTGAATTCATGAAGCCCACCTTTTGCAGAAGTTTCCATTTCACTTCGCGGTTGATTTGCATTGGGGGTTTATCAGACAGGCTTAAACTGTTGCTAAAAACATCAGGGTTGAATGCTACCTGGAAGGGATGTTTGAGTGGGAACTAGAATTATGAATGGTCAGTTTATTAATGAATCTTTTCAAGTTATAAAGTGTTTTGTTTCCTTAGGCTGACTCAAAGCTGGAAGTACTCAAATAGCAAATACTTGAATATTGTTTTTCCTCCCGATTAAAATTAAAGTATGTAAAATATGTCTAGCTTTAAGAAAGGCACAAAGGTACAAAATGCATTGGCTTTCACTATTCCTTCATTTCTAGTTGAGTTTAGGTATGAGTGTATCATTTTCCCAAGAGGAGGACTCATTTCATTGCCAGAGGGCCTCCTTCCTTAGTGCACTCCTGTTATAGGGCAGGAACAAGTGGGTGGGATTCATCCGTGCTGCACGAATTAGGCAAATTCGCCCTGGAAAGCACCTTGGAATTTGGGCTGAGCCTTCTGGGTGGGAGTCAAGTCCTGGTTGAGAACCACTGACTTCAGGATGGTATAGGGCAGCTGCAGTAGAAAGGGCTTTAATATTGTACGTAGGTGAAGAGAGTGACCACTTCCAGTTCTAGCCAATGTGATGTGTTCTTAAAATGAGCACAGCCCTTGGAGCTAGGAGATAGACATTTCTGATTTGGTCATAATGAACCTGCTGAGGTCCTTCCTGCTTGGGTCCAGTGGAGCAAGCCTGGTGAGAGCAACACTGGGAGAACTCAGAGTTCTGAGTCAGTGGGACACTGATAAAGAAGGCCATGAGGATCAGCTGAGAAGAAGGGGTCACGTGAATGTTTTCACGTCCTTGAGTTGTGGGGAACCTGAGGCCCACCCTTGGGCTGGGCCACTTCTTTCAGTTCACCTTTCCCCCAAGTTTTATTTGTTTCAGCTTTCAGGCCATTATTGAAGTGTCCTCAATAACTATAAATACCCTTCGGCCTTCTTTGTATCTTTCTAAATGTGACTCAGTCAAGTCTTCAAGATCCAGCAAGTGCTAGCTCTAACCTGGAGGCCTCTCAACTACTCTGGCTTACATTGAGTTCTGTCTGCTCTAACCCTACATGTTAGCTACTTACCAGAATTTTCGTTTGGATATTTAATCAAAGGTAGTTTTGTGTCATTATAAAAATTCTTTAATAAGCAACTTTTAGCTCCTTTAAGGCTTAAACTCTCCTTTGTTATTTTCCATGATATGGAGTATAGTATGAACTCAAGTAGGTGCTTAGTAAATCCTAATTGAATTTGAGTAAATTGAAGTAAATCTGCATGTTCCTCTGCTCAGCACTGTCTGTATCTTGCAGAACCTCTTCACACAGTCCAGCTGTAGCCTTTTAAGCAAACCACATTGTTTGACAGTTCCACAAACATAAAAAATAATTTAGCTTACACTTAATTTTTATCAGAAGGTAAGTTTAATATTTTCAAGTATTATGATTTTATTTTTAAGATTGTACATTTTTTCTGTTTCTCTTAATGTCATTTTGGCTTCAAAGGGTATAATTTTGACATTGAGTACTGTTGGACTTGTTAGTATTTCTTCTTTTGTGTATATAATGTTTCAAGAACTGTTGATGGCTAAATGTCATTTTTATACTTTTTAGATTCACAACAGTTTAATTACATTCAAAAACAAGTAATAATATTATGTATCTTAGAAATAGCTGTCATGTGTCTTCTGGTGGATATGACATATTATTACATATTTTAAGTTAAAAGTTTTGTATTCAGGCCAAGTTTAGAAAGATGAGGAGCAGAATGTTTTATAGACGAGCAGAAGGATATAGTAAATTTATGACAAAGTATATTACCATAACGTAACCATGCTTAGAAAACCATGTGGTTTCTCAACTCCAAAAATAAACCAGTGGTCAGTAACCTCTCCCAAACACATTTTTTTTTCTTTTTTTAATATCTGGTTTCATTTTGAAAACAACAACAGAACCTAACAAGTTAAAGAAGATATTACCACTATATACAAACCACCCAAGGCAGTTTCCCCAGATTCTTGAAGGATGCTTTCTCTATCTCAGACATATTACTGCTTTGATTTTTTAAAACTTAAGCTTGGATGAAAGCTTTCTATAAAGGGTCATTGTTTTCAAAATAGACCTCTCTAGGCTAGACAGAAACTAGGCTCTCAAGGATGATGTTTTTTGGAGATGCGAGGTCCCACTAGCCTGGCCTCAAGCAGGAAGGGTGCTTTTATATACCTCATTTGGCTTTGCCCTAGTCAGTTGGAACTAGATGGACATCACCTCCCGCTTTGTAGAAGTGAGACACACTGTGATTTGGTCTTTGTCTGCAGAGATTTGGAGGGCTTGCACTGGGAGGGGCCGAGCACAAACATTGTATCAGTAAAGAGTTCTCCATATTATTTTTATAGAATGAGGTCAGAGTCAGCCTTTGCAGTTCTTTTGGTCTATTCCATATAAGCATAGAAGATTTTTCTTCTTGCTATCAACTTTAAGGTATTCAGTGTGCAAACACATGAGCCACAACTCTTGACACTTACTTTCACAGAGTTGTGTCCTCAGATGTCAGAAAATTCCCCAGTCATCAACCTAATGAGTCATGACGTGTGGTGTGGGGCCTTGAGCACAGCCACTGAGATTCTGGCCCAGTGGTTCCCCCCACCATGTATGAGTTATACACTTGAGGTAAGAAGCAGCCCTTGAACGTGGGCATCCTCCCAAGTCCCACTGAGGGGTCTCTGCTTCAGTGGCTCCAAAGGGATCTCTTGTGGCTCCACAGAACAATCCTCTCACTCCCACTTCAGTTCTTACACATCACCTAAGGCAGGCAGAGTTCCTGGCTGTCTTTGAATAGACTAATTTTTCAAAAGCTCCAGTGTACAGATAGGACTGGAAACATGATGAGAGCAGGCCCTGGGGAGCTGGCAGAAGGATCTCATCCCAGGAAGAAACAAAGCTTGGGGAGCACATTCCTTTTGCTCCTCAGACCTGCCTGGGGACGGCACCCGAGCCAGCTGGGAGTAGGTACCTGGCTGAGGTGTTCAGTTTGCATCAGAGACTGATGGTTTATCGTAGTGTCGCATCTTTCCCTTTGCTGTTGAATTGATTGGCCCTACCCAAAAGCCAAGTAGAGAAACCTACTGACAACTTGCTTTATTATTCACCAATTCAGGACCATATTCATTTAGTGTTATTTAGATGATGAATAACAATTCATTGGACCAAAGATGGAGTGTACTAGTATTTTTGTTTGTTTGTTTTTCTTCTATCCCCATTTCTTTTTTTTCTCTCCTGAGAATCATAAAATTTTAGTCCTGGAAAGAATATACAGACATGATCAGGTCCAGTGGTTCTCAAAGTTCTAGAAACCCTGGGGCACAGTGGTGTAAGTGGGACCCTGGTCCATCCCAAAAACACTCTTGAGTTTTCCTGTTCCGTCTATTGGACTTGTATCAGGAAGGGGTTCTGCATGTCAATGTAAGAAGCTTCAAATGCAATTTCTTTATTTTACAAAGGGAGAAACTGAGGTCCATGGGCCAGAAGGAACTTATAGTGGAAATTTTTGGATTGTTTCCCATTTCATATTTGGCAGTGTCCCTGTACTATTTTCAAGGATAATTTTGGATTCATATCAGTTACCAGAGAGTATTTCCCTTGAGTACATCAATTGTACACTATTAGCAAGGGAATACATGCTGTACATTACATTCTGTCTTAGGGAGAAGAAAAGCTCCTATCTCCTGTTTGCATATCTTTATGAAAACAATTCAAACTGCACCTGTTTAAACCTTTCCATAGAAATGTCTGAAAGGTAAACAGTTGGTTTAGGAGCAGCTATAACGTGGCATTGTTTAACATGGCAGCTTATTGATGGTTGTCTTTAATTATGGCTGTGCTGTCAACCCCTGAAGTCCCTGCTCTTTGTTGTAGCTCTGAAGTAATGTTTGAGGTTTTCAAAGCTGCAGAGATGAAAGAGTCAACAGGCAGATAGTGCTCATTCCGATACGCTCAAGGAGGAAGGAGGGGACTTTGCCCACAAGGGCTGGGAGCCTGGAAGGGAAAAACCATTGCCCTGTCAGCCTCAGATGACTACCTCGAGTAGGGAACCCCAGTGTACTCTCCGAATGTGGTGGAGGAGGCCAAAGCTGAAGGACACAGAGATGGTTTATACGGTCCTAATAAACAAGTGTGAGGTATGGGTTGCCGAACTGTGCAAGGCTGGTGGAAAAGCTGGCTGTCTCTTGCCTCTAGCAGTTTGGACATTAAAGATGTGAAGCTCAATGCAGATCCATCAAGGCTTTCTGAGACTGATCCCAGCCCTGATTGTATCTTTTGTCTGCAGTCTGCTAGAGCTGTGTGTTCCTGGGCCCTCAGATGCTGCTGCTACTTAGGGCCTTAACCCTGGGGTTAGTCCTGTTTCAGATGAAAGGTCTTCACTTAGGGAATGGCTTCCTTCTGGCTTCCATTACTATTCAGGTGGGCTGTCACCAGCTCTTCTCTCATGTGGGGCTGTCCCTGTGCCTCCTAGGCTGCCACATCGTTTTCCTGCTCCTGCAATGAGTTGCTTTTGTGGAAGAGCTGACTCTTCAGAACCTGTTGAATTAGTGAGCCTCTCTTCCAGGGTACTATCCTGATGCGGGGCTCACTTCCCCACACCCATTCCCTCTCCCTCCTGAGAGGTAGTGTGATCTGCCTGCTAAAGGCATGGACTCTGGAGCCAGGCTGCCAGAGTCTGACCCCTGGATCTCTGATTTTGGGGAAAATTAACCTCTCTGAGTTTGTTTCCTAATTATAAGATGGCAATAATAGCAGCATCTATGTGTGTAATTGTGAAGGCTACATGAGTTAATATTATAGGTAAAGCACTTAAGACAATGCCTGGTACAAAGCAGATACTATAAATATATATTGCAAATTGATATATAACACAGTCATATATTATATAACATGTGCAATGTATAACATGTAATTTATTATAACCCCTTCTTACAACTGTAAGAGTAAGTTTTGCTGATCTAGCTGGAAAGGGGTGATAAACAGACCATGAGTTGATTTGTTTAACAGAGGGATCCACCAAATCCCCACAGTGCAGATGAGTCCTGCCTCTTTCTGTTCTGTTTCTTAAGTGTTTCAACTTCTGCTACCTTCCCTCAACTCTGTGAGTATATGGGGTCGGACAATTAATTTTGTGAACTCACCCTAGAAAAAGTGCTACGTACCTCATTGCTGAGTATCACTACGGTCACCTTTGAAGTGCTCCCCTTGGGAAGCTACGCACTGATGTCAGTCCCTAGTCCACCCTTCAAAGAAATTTTAGAACTCTTTTTCTGGAATGGCCATCACAGTCGTTATCAGACCCAATACCTGACAATTAAGTTCATGAACTTGCCACTGTGAGATTATGGTGGCTGCATTGAGCAAACAACTCGGTAAGACGTTATAACCTTGGCAAGCCGTGATGGCCATTCCAGAGAAAGAGTTCTAAAATTGCTTCGAAGGGTGGAATAGGAGCTGGCACAGGTGCATAACTTCCCTAGAAGAGTATTTCAAAGGTGACCATTACTGATATGTAGCAATGAGGTATGTAGCACTTTTTCTAGGATGAGTTCGTGTAATTAATTGTCTGGCCTTGTAGTAGCTAACTTTAATACTTGCCCACTAATTTGTGAACGTCCATGTTGTTGGACCCCAAATCTTCTACTTTTTAGTTAGTGAGTATGGGATGGACACCTGTGATCAAGTGCCATAGGATAAGACATAGTCCCTGCCTTCAGAGAGTTTTCAGTCTAATGACAGTATCAAAATTAACTCTCCTAAAGTATTTAAGAGCAAAACTCACTTGGTTAAAGAGATTAGTCATTCTGTCCACTATCTTGTAAGCCATTTGCAAGAAAGACACTAATAGTATCTAAAAGGGAACTAGGGAAAAGGCAGAAAATGTATGGGGGTCATTGAAACTAGTGCTAAAGATCATGGTTTCACACCAAGTTAGCGGTCCCCTTGTCCCAGCTGTGGAGAAGACACAAGTGGGAATAAATTAGCCTATCCATAGAAACAAAGTGGTTACACACATATATAACTACTATGATCAGAGGACTCAGCTAAACATGATTCTAGTATCATTTAATCCTCACAGCCACCCTGTGGAAAGATTGTGTTTACCCCCATTTCTAAAGAAGTAAGAGAAGTAGGGCTTCATGATTGAGGGGAATCTTCAAAGTATCATAGCCATTGAGTTGGCAGAATTAGGAAATTTTAACCCAAGTCAGTGTGACTCTAAAATCTGGTGCTCTTTCTACTTCTGTAAGAAGGGGACACTAGCTACTGTTTTTCTTAGTTCACTTTTGGATGAATTTAGGTGGAAAATATCCACATTCAACCCCTTTCTCCCCCTTTCCTGCCCCAATAAAAGCAATAGCTAACTCACGTTCACCACCACATTGTCCTGGGAGCTCAGTGAAGAAAACAGCAATGTTATCAGCAAAAGCCTAATGATACTACCCAGCGAAAACAAGAAACCTCCCACACAGTCATATCCAGGCCAAATAAAGCATTGGGAGAAATTCCTGGGACATTCAGCAAGGGCAAACTAAAAGGGCTTTTGAGCAAAAAATGAACCCAAATGAAAACACTGCGTGTTAGCCCTGGACCCATAAACAGCGTTGGGGTTGCAGAGCAAGGGCACGAGGCTTGGAGTGGGAGCCAGGCCAGGCTGGGCTCTGCTGTTGTAACAAATTAACCCTGAAATCTCAGTGACTTAGCACCATGATGTTTTGTTTCAGTGTCATTTAGTTGCCCAGTGAGGGTTAGTGTTGAGGGAACTCTGATTCAAATGATCACTCAGGGAACTAGCTGGGACATCTGGTGAATGCACCACCGGTATCATGAGGCCTCCAGGAGGTGTTGACTAGTGACCCCTTAAATTCATGCCCACCTAGAACCTCAGAATGTGACCGTATTTGGAAATGGGCTCTTTGCAGGTATAATTACTTAAGGGTCTTGAGAGATGGATCCTGAATTGTACTAGATTTAGAATAAGATTTAAATCCCCAAACTGGTGTCTTTACAAGAGGAAGGAGAGGGAGATTTGGACATAGACACACAGAGAGAAGAAGGCCATGTGAAGACAGAGGCAGAGTTTGGGGCAGTGCTGCCACAAGCCAGGGAGTGCCAGGAGTCATGGGGAGCTGGAAGATGCAAAGAGCAGTTTCCTTCCCCCCAGAGCCTTTGGAGTGATTGTGGCCCTGCTGACATCTTGATTTTTGGATTCCTGCTATTCATCAAAGCGCAAGAATAAATTCCTATTGTTTGAAGCCCCCATATCTGTGGTAATTATTACAGTAGCCTAGGGAACTAATACAGAAGGTCTGCACTGGACATATTTAAAAGCCAGCCCTGGGAGGGGCTTGTTTGGCCAGAGCCCAAACTAACTGTAAGGGAGGTTGTCAATTGTTGTATTTTCCTGTGCCCAGGAAAAGGACAAGGAAACAAGACTTGGTGACCACGTAGCATCACCTTTGCCGTACTTCTACTGGGAGTGCATACAGGGAGCAAGGAGCAGAGGCTTGGAATAGAGACATTCCCACTTGCAGAGACGGTTTCAGGAGCCACTGGGCCATCCACAGGATTGCTGCAGGTCAGAGCAGGGCAGCAGTGGGCTGGCATCAGTGAGGGGAGGCAGAAAGCTAGAGGGCAGAGCTTGTAACTTGTAAGTGAGTGATCCATAGTTGTACCAGAATCCATAGAATTGAAACAGTAGGGTCAGGCAGAGAAGCAGGAACCCACAGCTGCAAATTGGGTATGAAAGGCAGGTTCCAGGCCAAACAAAAAGCCACGGATGCTAGTGCCTAGGGGTGGGGGACACTCTTTGCCCCCATTTGGCCAACCACGCAGGTACTGACTGCTTGAAAGGAAGTAAGACCGCCTAGCTCTCCCCCCGCCCCCACCCCCAGAGGGAGCGTCAGGATGGTCTTCATCTTTGTATCCCATTTCTAGTGCAGATGAATGTTGTCCAGCCTTTCATCAGGGTGATGTTTCTAAACCTTTGACTATATTACAGCATTTCAAGCTTAAACTCTGCATTGTCCAAAGGAGTCTGTGTGAAATCTATAGGATGTCTTGAACTTGATTTTGTCCCTGCCAGAGCATATGATCTCTTTTGGGCCTCCATGCCTTTGCACCTGGTATTATTTACTTTTTTTTTTTTTTTTTTTTCTGAATGACCTTTTCCTTTCTTTCCTGCCTCGGGAAGACTTGCTCACCCTCGTAGACCCAGGTCTAATACATCTCAGTGAAATCTTCCCTGACTCCTTCAGGTAGTCACACCCTCCCTCGTTGGCATCTCATCATCCTTTGCACTTAACTTACGTGGTGCAGCAATATTGAAATCTTTTCTTTCTTTGTCTATTTGATCGACTTCACTGAAGTTTGCATTTTTCATTCACCACCTTGTCCCTATGCCTGGCTCCTAATAACCTCCAGTAAATTTTTGTTATGGAAGAAACGTCACTTCTACCTGGTACTCGCTTCCAGACAGCTGCAGATGGAGCTATGGGTAGTTCTAAGGAATGAAGATGATATTATGATTATTGATTAATCAACTGGCTATTGATTTATTATTCACAATGAGAAATATAGATGGGAGAAATAAATGAGGATAATGATAAAAATGGGTTGAACTGTCCCATTTTTGGAGAACAGTAGTAGCTATAGCAAACATTTCTGTATCTATCTAAAATTTATAAAATGCTTTAACACTTATTTGTTCTCTTTGTAACATGGTGAGGGACATAGGGCCAGTATGACTGTTGTAATTTCAAGTTGAGGAAATTGAGGTTCAACATGTACCTTATCCAGAGATTGTGCAATTGCCTGGGTAGTGAGTGTCTGTACTAGGAGCTATTGCTTACTTGTACTTGTAACTGTAGATCTTGTGTTTTTTCCCCCATGACTCTTGTGGACTACTCTATTATACAAACAAGTGAGCAAAAGTGAGGAGAGAAGAGAGGAGAAAAGGGGTTTAGATAATGGACAGTTGCTTTGTTTAATTCATATTTTTTAATATCCACAAATAACTGTAAATTAGACAATCTACAGAGGGGATAACCAAAGATGGGGATGGGGAGCAAGTTTGCTTCATATCCCACAGCTAATAAGCAGCAAAGATTGGATTCAAATCCAGATTTTTTTCTCTCTCTCTGAAACCCTACTGCTTGTCTCTACTCTGCTACTAGGTTCACCTATTAGACTCTAGGGTGACTGGGGAGAAGGTTCTGTCTGTGTCTTGGCTGTCCTCCCACTGTGGGAATTTGTCAGAGGATCAGAGCTACAGTTTTTATTTTTTGTTTGTTTTTTGATACCCTGTCCCTTGTGAGCACTTGAGATCCACATTGCATCTCGGCAAGATTTAAAAGGAATCACTGATGGCCTGCTGAGATGTTTTCATTTTGTTCCTGGAAATGATTAATCTTGAAGCTTTGTGATGGCTTTTGTCACACATAGCCTCTCTTTAATCCATAATTTTCCCACTTCCCTTTAAGGTAATATTTTGCATTTAAGAAATGAAAATAAGCAAAATAATCCTGCTGTGAGAGTGTGTTTGTATTATATACATATGTGATACTGACCAAGGTAGAAATCTCCCTGAACTGGATTAGAAAAATTATGTTATTTTTTTAAAGCTCGATTTTTTCTCTTATGGTCACTTTTTTTCTGTCAATCTCTGCCTCTTTCTTGTATTTTTTTTGTTCTCTTCTTTCTCTTTAACATACAGGATAATACATTACTGTTTCTTTCTTTCTTTATTTTTTTTATAGTTGACTTTTCAGATACTTCTTCTCTATATTTAGTCACTTAGGGTCCTGTGAGACCAAAAGAAGGCTGGTACTTTTAGTGTGAGGTCTTCTGGGATCCTGTGACTCAGGGCGGAGAGGAGATGCTTTTCCTAGGGTGGGCCAGTGCGTGGTCTTCCTTTTTTACTCTTCGTCTTTGCTGCCTGTGCCGTTGTTCTGAGTTGGGTCAAGGTAACACGAGGGCACTTTTAAGAAGAGAACTGGATGAAACTACGAACAGATGTTCTTCGATAACTCCTATGGAATGAGGATGTGGCCCGGAGACCCGTAGCTTTCACTTGTTGAGAACCTTTAGCCACTGCCTACATGCTTGCGTGTCAGTTTTATTCTTTTTCCCGTGCCCCAAGAGCCGTGGAGTACCTGCTGTTGCTCTCAAGCCTCTTGCCAACAATGGCATCTGCTCAGTGTAGCCATCAAGAATTTGAATGTCAATATCTTTGCCTTGAAATGAAGGGAAAAGTATTTGTCACTCAGCGGCAATCATTCTTCAAATAAAAGGTTAGCCAGACAGGGCCCTTAATCAAAGAGTCGGTCTTTTCTGTCAGCAGTGCCTTTTAAATAGCAATGATGAAGGCTGGCTGTCAGGGTAGGACTTGATGAGCGAGATGATTGATCTGCATAAATCATTTTCTTTTAACATTGTCAGTGAAGAGTAAATTGGTGGGACATTTTGGGTATTAGCTGTGTTGAAATTAATATGCGGTATCCTAGGTGTGTCCTCCTTTATGTAGTCCTCATAAAACAAGTTAGAAATTAAAGAGAGGCTTTTAGGCATGCATTGTTCTAACAAGAAAGTTGCACCATTCTCCCTGCTGTGGTCATCATCTTGCATGCTGAATCCAGAAGTTGAGTGTGTAGCACATTTTACAAGCTCCGAAAGGAATCTAGTTAATTTGGGAATTAGCTAGAGTCAGTAGCATTTAACAACCAGTAAATCTGTAAAGACTCACTGCTCTCAGGGAAAAAAAATGAAAAAAATCTAAGAAGGGATTCTGGTTTTAAAGGACAGGGTATCTACTATGCAGCACGGTGTCACAGAAATAGCCTCAGCTTCAGATCAGGCTTTGGCTTAAAGCCTCATGCCGTCTCTCCTAGGCGAGTCTCCTTGACCATGATACATAACCTTTCTGAATGTGTTTCTTTGTCTTTAAAAAAACAAGATTCCATTAATTATCTTTGGTGGGATCACTTTTGGTATTAAAATGAATAATGTGAGTGGAAACACCTAGCATATTACCTGGGCCATGCCCAGAAAGTGCTTCATAAATGTTGATCTCTTCCTTTTTTTCTAGTTAAGCAAAACACCCCAAACCTAGAACACTGGCTTGGAAGTAATATTAAGGACACACCTACATGATCAAAATAAACAATTAATTGCTTGTTTTCTGTCACTCCTCTGCTTGCTGGGATTGCTTATGGCCTTTTTATGTCAAAACCACATTTCAATGGGGCAGATGAAATACCTAATTGCTAAATACTGAAAGTTTAGGAAGTGAGGTGGGAGGAATGGGGGAGAAATGTCGTTAAGAACACTTAGAGGATTTTTTCCTTACTATTACTCTTTGGATTATACATCTGGGTTTATACTGTTTGACTTTGGAATGAGTAAGTAGAACATATGCAATATAGTGTTGGGGTTAAGAGCAGGGCTGATAGAACCAAATTGCTGGGATCAGATCCTAGGTTTTCCACATAATTGCTGTGTGACTGAAGCCTAGATAGCAAATTGCCTCTCTGAATCTCAGTTTCCTTACTTTTAAAATGGTTTAGTAATAGTACCTGTCTCACAGTGTTGTTAGGATGATTGTGTTAATACATAAAAAATAAAGCATGTAAAAGCGTATATTGTATATATATGTTAACTGTGATTACTATGAATGAATGATTGGTTGAGAAAAGTAGACATTGCTGAAATTCAAGTGGGTAAAAGGAAGAAATATATTTAAATATAGAAGTCCATGATAATGGTATACCGGAATGGAATGCTTGCTTCATTTTGGAGAATCTTATCTGTTGGAGGAATTTAGAACCAAGATGTTTCTAGATAAATCCGCATGTGTAGCTGGAAAGCGAGTGTTGTGGGAGAAACTGACCAGCCACCCTGCTTTGCCACACCCTGTGCACACTATAGGACCGAAATCTGATTGAGATGGTTCTGTGACTACAGCTCACACAGAAGAGGATTATTTTTTTTCTGGCTTAATTAAAAAAATTATGGATTATCTCTCTTAACTTGTGAAACAGATTTTGTAGGGTCTTCTGGTAAATAGTCTTTACTTGCTGAATTGAATGCAAAAGTTAAAGGAATGCTGGCTGCTTACCCAGCTTCTCCCTGTGTCTCCTCTAAGGGTAGAGTCCATGTCAGGCTCTGCTAGTGGACACGTGGTATGGACTTGTAAGGAGCATCTGTAATATGTGTGTGGCATGCTCCACTAGAAATTATCTGGTGTCGTTAGAAGAGGATCTCTGTTCCTTAGACATTTGAGTTCTCTCCATTCTTGGTGGTTTGCATTCTTTTCTCAGGCTTGTTTTTGGCTGACATAATTAGCTATGTTTGGGCTTTGTGTTCTTTTCATGTCCCATCTTCTGAATTTATTCCATTTCAAGTTTAATGTGAGCATTTGCTACAAGACAATTTCAGATAAATCTTTGCCAACTGTGATGATTCTGTGTAAGTTCTCAGAAGGATCTGGAGGCAGCAATAGTCTCCCTATTCTTAGGTGGGCCAAGGACGGAGATGTGCAATCTCCCCAGTCTCAACTCTTTGGTAATTCTACGTTAAACATTTAGTGTGGTCATCATGTTGCTTTGTGGAAGACACTGTGAAATTATCCTCTATCTCCTTTAGGGCCATGATGGCTACATTGAGAATTTCTAGAAAAACATTCTCTGCCTCTCTGGCTTGCAGTGCTCCTGGGCTGTATAAGTGGCGAAATTGTCCTATTAGACTCCTTTCTGATTCAGCCCTTACTAGACAAAGCATGGCCTATGTCCTCTAACTGGCTACTTAATGGAATCCAGCCATATTGGGTGTGATATTCTGCACAAGATTAATTTCATGTAATGAAAGCCTGAAACAAGGTGTTTAAGAGCCCCTCTAATGTATCATTTATAGCAATCTATCAGAACGGTAGATATTTAGCCTTCTTTATTGGATATGAAACACTAACTTAAAGAAACTGCTGCTTTCTATTTTAAATACCAATATCCAGTATGTGTTTCTTGCTTTAAGCATCTCTGACCCCTGCCCTCCATTTCATCAATCACCGTGAAAAAAATCTGCCATGACCTCCCAGGGGACACCTAGCCATACACTTAGCCTCAGGTGCTGATTCTCTAGCACCTGGGACAACTGGCCAGTCCCAGGCCTAACCCAGCCTGGGGCTTTGCAGACGAGCAGCAGGACCCCTGAGTAAATATTTACTGGGCACACACTGTATTCGAGATGCACTGGACATTTGGAGGATTGGGGCATTGATGGGCACAAAAAGGACTCAAGTTCACTGAGGATAAAATGCTGGAGAAGGGATATTTTAGCCCGTGGAGCAGCTTTCTTACTCCTAGGTTATTTTATTTATTTATTTATTTTAATGATCCGCTGACTTCTAGAATTATCTGGGCTGCTTCTCCTCATAACATCTTCACATTTTTGACACTATAAAAAAATGTGAATTTTCATCAATTCTAATGAGTAGGAGGAGCACATTATTACTTACCCTCCAGGGACTCCCTGTCGTCCTAGAGCCCTTAGTTTGGTTATTTGAGGCCCTAGAGCAAATGCTCTGGCATTGAGTATTTATTGAATTTACGAATGAACGAATGCACAGTTTCTGGTTTTTCCTTTTCAGTATTATTACTCACGAATGTTCAGTATTATCCTTTTCTGCTCCCCACTTTCCTTTTCTTGACTAGTTTTATTATTGGAAATGTATTTGTTCAGCACTCATTGTTTGCCATTTTCCAGTATGGAATACCTTCTTTCTATTTATTTTTTTCTGGCTCAAATGATATCTATCCTTTAGAGCCTGACTGAAGACCTGTATCTTCCTGACACATATTCTGTGTGGCTTTTACATTCCTCTTTGCTTTTTCTTCTATGGATTCTTAACCATTAAGGTTTGAATATACATGTGTTGGTGGAAATAGATGGAAAGTCTCTGGATATTTTGATCTATGCACAACTCAGTTTTCTTTTAGATTGCAGTATTTTCAAGAGTAGGGGCCTATGCTTGGCACCCTTTTCATGCCTACTCTTGGCCACAAGGATATCAGAGCCTAGTGACTTGACATGGTCTCCAAAGATTCATCCTAAATGGACTTGGCAGTTATTTTGTGGAAGAGAAGGCAGAAGAATCACACAACGATTGATTTTACAATGTGTCACTCTTATTATAATATTTGTGACCCACTGGGGAACATGACCATGAAGACCCCAGCACATTTGTCTGTGCTCTTCCTGAGGATGTTCTGAACCACCAGAGGCTCTTTGCAGCCCTCTCTCATGGTACCTTTGGGCCTGGAGACTTGAGTGGCTCCTGTATTTTTCTTGCTTTCATTTCATGCGTGGTGGTTTGATGTTCTGTCTTCTGCTTCCTTGTTATAATACCTGGGGTACCCTTAATTGGGATACCTGAATTGTGGAGCCCCGCCCCTGCCCTGTCAAGCAGGAGGTAGAGTCTTACTGCCTTCCCTCTCCATTGGGCAGGGCTCACGTTAGTTTTCCTGGACTGGACTGGAGACATCAGCCTGGCAGTACATCCTGTGCTTTCCGTCACCTGTTGTATGTTTCACCCAAGGCTTATCTCAGGAAACCTTTGAATCTTATTTGGCCAGAAATCTTTTTGGCAGGTGGTGAACTTGGTTGGATTCCAGTTTATCCTTTTCATTTTTCTGGACATGCCCACATTTTTGATTTATGTGCCAGGCCTGTGATTTCCCTAGATTCTCTCCCCCCACCCCCAGCCCATGATCCATGGGTACTGTTGTAAGAATTGGCAACTTGGAAATATTTAAGGGCCCAAGTACTTGACTCTTAAAATTTTTGTTTGCCTGTTTTTAGTTGAAAATAATATCAGAATAAAGTATTTTTCTTATAAAAGGTATAAGAAATAGAGATATGAGAGCAAAGTCTGAAGATCTTTGTATTATGGGGTAGTATGTAATTGAAAACCAAAACAATAGTGGCTAAAATAGGAGTTTTAGTTTGTTTCCGATGAGAGGAGCCCAGAGGTACGTGGGCCAAGGCTCTTATATAAGTAGCTTCATGAGGTAAATAGAGACAAAGTTTTTCCTTCCTTTCTGTACCTTCTCCTCCTTTGCACCACCATCAATTTCTGTATTGCTTTATGGCTGAAAGGAGCTGTTGGAGTTCCAGTTATATCATCCGAATTCCAAGCAGGAGGGGAGAAGAAAAGAAAAAGCACATGCTTGCTGTCTGTCCCATTTTTAAGGAAAGACACATTTGTGTTTATAATACATCTTCTTGCTCATCGCTAGCCAGTTGAGTGCTGGCACTGACCCTTCCTTGGTTGCAGGAACCAACTCTTACGCTCTCAGCAGGTTTTGTGAGCCAGTGGACCTCAGTTTGCTAGCTTGAAGTTGGCCACAGTGGGAAAATTTACACCATAAATATTGGTGTAAGGGGGAACTGGTTATAAAACAAGTACCAGCACACAGCTCTCCCTGGCTGCAAGGCAGACTCGGGACTAAAATTTTTTAGCTGGGTACATTGACACCCAAAATAAAATCAGGATTTTGTTACTAAAGAAGAAGGAGGGATGGATAATAGGTAATCAACTCCCTCTTTGCCACATTCCCTCTATTTTGTATAGAATTCCCCCCTTCTGTAGCATGGATATACTTGTAGTTCCCCCATTTAGGTAATTTACTGTTTTCTCCTTTTCAGATTATGCAGTAGTAAGTTTCTTTTTACATATACATTTCTGCACATGAGCTAGCACTTTGTAGATGAGCATTTCTTTGAGGTAGATTTGCTGGATCAGAAGTTGTGCCCACTCTTATCTCTTTACAAAAGGAGTGCTCACCAGGTGGAGGGTCTGTTTTTTTCTAATGTTGTGTAGTAGTGAAGAACCTGGATCTTGGATCCAGAGACTCAAGGTGTGAACACTCATTCCATATGACTTTGACTTTGGCCAAATTATTTAACCTCTCTAAGTCTTTATTTTTTTTTTTTTCCCTGAAAAACAGGGGATACCATTTGCCTTGCTAGGGATTTTTGACAACAAAATGAGAGCATGGCTACAAAGCACTTAGAGTAAAGCCTGGCAGTTCCTAAACCCACAATAAGTGGTAACAAGGGGCTTCTGCACATAGAGAGACGTGCTCATACAGATGTACAACATATAGAGAGAAGAATAAAAGCATAAGACTGAATCTTGAATGTGAATAGTATAAGTTACAGAGGTAAGCATAAGATAAAAAAGAGGTGGATGTGTAATGCACAGACTGGAAAAGTATAAATGCATATTATAAATATGTTTAAAATCATCTTTATGACCATTCAGTTTTACATTTCTTGAGTTGTGGAAGTTGACAAAAATCATAAATGTTCTTGTTCTCCCCCAACTATGTTGAACATTGCACAGATGTGTAGTTAAGTATTTATTATGAACATGCAAATATTGATGTCCCCAAGGCCCATTCTTTGATTTTCAAACTGTTGTTGCTATATTTGGAATTGTTGATTAATACAGGTCTTTGCTCTGACACACAGCATGTCTGTCTTGAGGGCCGCTGAGCGCAGCATTGAGAAGAAAGGCGAAGCCCAAGTTTGATGTTTATAGAGTTGGACAGTATTTGAGGATGGGAGTTGCTTTGGGAAAATGACAGTAGGCAACCAAATATACAAGATAGTTAAGGATGTGCCTACCATAGCTCTTTGCATGTGGCAGGTTCTCAGTAAAACTTGGCTCATTTAAAGAGAGAGTATATGTGGAGAATAAACAACCACTGGTCTGGAACAAGACTTTTCAGTCTTAGCACTCTTAACATTTTGAGCTGAATAATTCTTGCTGTGGACCTGTCTTGTGCATTGCGGGATGTTTAGCAGCTGCTCTGGTGTCTACCCACTAGGTGCTGGTAGCATCGCACTCTCCAAGCTGTGATCACAAAACATGTTCTCCAGACATAGCAAACTTAGGGAGCAAAATTGCCTCAGTTGAGAACTCCTAAGCCAGAAGAAAGGAAAAGAGCTGATAGCATATATTAAACAATAAATAAGTGTGTGCCAGATGTTTAACTCATTGAATCTTTGCAGCAATTCTGAATTGCAGGTGTTGCTGAAATGACTTCTGCAGGATTAGTGGTGGAAAGGGGTTCAGAACATGGCCTAAGGTTGAACAGAGGGGTCTGATTCTACATGTGATGCTCGTTGATTGTGCTCTTTTCCCTCCTAACACAGTCTGACTAACGCAGCACATATTAATACCACAAGGGCTTGTACCCTTCTTGATGCTAATGGCACAGACTTAGTTTCCTTATGAAAACACTACCAAATGCACTGTTTGCAAAGAATCGTGGACTGCTTACATTTGGGTCATTGATTTGATTGCGTTTATGGTTTGCAGAGAATGTGAGTGGGGCTGTACCCCATTGGAGGACCACTGATAAACACGAGGATATATAGTCTTTTCAGCCTTTCAAGGGCTGCGAGTCTTCCAAGAGAACTCAGGAGAGGCCCTTGGGAACTGCTTTTGGAAGGGAATTGTCCAAGAGCTGTGGTACCATCTTTGTGGAAGGTGGTTTTTGCTTTGATGGTTCTTGTAGATATTTAGTAAAGCAAATGGGGTTTTCTTCAGGCAAAGACCAAGTCTAACTATTTGCCATTCTGATCTTGTAGTTAATTTTGTAGATTTGAAACCCCAGTGCCCCCCAAAGAGGCTTCCGTTTTGAACTACAGGTGCTGATTCTGTGAGATGTGTTGTCGGGGAAGAGCTTTTCACTTTCTGCCATTTGCTGAGGCAGTGGCCCTTGGAGGAGAATTTTGGGGTGTGCAGTTGTTAGCATTAGGTAGCAGTAAAAATTATAACCTCCTATGTGAATAGTATACTAGATTGCTTTCTTAACAGAGTTGGGGCAGGTTGTGGGGGGTGGTCAGGAAATGAAGGAATAGAATTATTGTTAATGCCTCCCCCTCTTTTTATACCGTCAAGAGAATATAAACCAATAAAAGAACTAAATGTTGGCAATCCATAAAATTCCATAAGTGGTAATAAAGAAAAACTGGAACTACATTGATATACAACCAAACAAGGTAATTATCATTATTTTTTAATAAAGCCATTTATCATCAATAAATACCAAGAGGGATAGGAAAAATTACAAGCACAACAAATGCCATCTTCCATAATTATGGCTATTAACAATTTAAAGCATAATTATGTGAGGAAGGAAAAACTTTTAGGAAAGCTCTGTACTGTTTTCTGCACAGAGAAGTCAAATTCTTACATTTCTAAACAGCCAGGACTCTGAACATTCCTGAATGACTGGATAGATGCTTGTCCCAAATCAGAGTAGGTTATTTTCCGACCATCAGTAATTCGGACCTTTCCCGTCTCTCCATTTCCACGTTGGCCCGCAGCCCTGGAGGGAGGGCTGGGATCCAGGAAAAGGCATATATGGTAATTACCTGTCCACTTCCTGAATGTCAGTAGGCAAGATGACTTTATTTAGCAGAAAGATTGGTTTGGGGAATCCAGGGTCTCATTTGTTTCACCTGATTTAAGCAGCTGCTATTGCCTAAATACTTATGATACAGGCCCTGGAGAGAAAGGAATGAGATGCTGTTTTGTGTTGCTGAGCACTTTACACTCTCAAAGGGGACAGATTTGTGTGCTCTCGATGTTGAAATGCAGGATAACACAGTGGTTAAGAGAATGCCTTGAAGCCCACCAGCCAGATCCCATCTTTGTCATTTAACACCTGTGGAACCTGCACAAATTAATTAGCATCCCTATGCCTCAGTTTCCTTATCTGTAAAATAGAGATGATACTAGTAACTCCCTGTAGGTTGTTATGAGGACTAAATGAAATGATACATGAAAAATACTTAGTAAAATGCTTGGCACCTGGTGAGTACTGTGTAAGTTAGCTGTTGTTTAACCTGATGGGCTAAGTAAGATTAGGTACTTTGGGTAGTTTGAGTCTGATGCAGTAGTAGCAAAGTTTTCTCTGACTGGTAGTCATGGAAAGCTCTGTGGACAAGAAATGAGTGTGCTGAATCTTAAAGGATCAGAATAATGCGAGAGGACATTCTACATCATGGCAACCACAAGAACAAGAAAAATAGATGGGCTTTGGAAACAGGAGGGTATGCCTGGGTAATTATAAGCTGTATTCCAGTGTCGGAGAGAGATGAGACTGCAGGGTCTCAGCGGTTTGGTGGAGTCTGGGTCGCAGTGTGCTGACTTTTTCTTGAGGACTGGAATCCATATTAAAGAATATGAAATGTGAAGGCATTGGTTAGTCAGATTTGCAGTCTAGATCCACCATGAGGGCAGAAAACAGTACTGGGTTGCTCTAACCAGTAATATAGGAGCCAAAGGGAAGGGTGAGGGGTAACTTTTGGAATTTTTATGATTAGACCTTCTCCTCAGTAGGGCAGTATTTCAGCAGGGTTATGCGTGTATGTTAGAAATAAAGACCTGGGCTGATTGGTTCTCAGTTTAACTGTGGTAGTCATTAGTGCTATCTGGCAAATATCCCAGTTCCCCTCCACTTCCAGGCACATGTCTAAACAAATGGTAGGATTGTATTTTCTGGTCCCCATGTGTGAATGGGGTCATGTGAATAGTTTGGCCCTGGAGCTATAAGGTAAAGTGATGTGGTACTTTGGAGCCAGATCATTTACATTGCTGGTGTAAGGTCTTTCAGAACTTACTCATGTCCCTCATTGCAGTGACCAGCATCATTCCAGATGGTCCATGGAACTAGATCCTACAACGAGGATGACATGAAGCAGAGCTCAGCTGACGCCTAATTAACATAGAGCATGAGTGAGAAATAAACCTTTATAGTTTCAAGCCAGGGGTAAAAAGCAAACTTGTCCATAAAAGGCCAGATAAAAACTATCTTAGGTTTTAGTTTGCAGGCCATATATATAGTCTCTCACAGCTGCTCAACTTTGTTACACACAGAAAATACGTAAACAAAAATGTCCATGGCCATGTGGGCCCAACTCTTGTCTCCGCACCTCCTACCAGTGTCAGGGTGGCTTCTTAATGTTCATACTTATAGGACTTCTGTTCAGCAAGACTTCACAGGGTTCGCCAGGCTGACCTTTAATTTAGTTGTAACTTTAATGTGGTCATGGGAGGAGGCAAGCACAGTGTTTTTGTACTCTGCCATTGTGATCAGAACTCTAGCCTTCCTAAATTCACTTAGTATTTCTAGTTTTTTACAATTTGTTAGGAGATTTTGTGTAAGCAATCATGTTGTCTAAGAATAGAAACAGTTTTATTCTTACTTTCCAGTTTAATGTCTTCCTTTCTTATTCTTGTCTTATTGCCCTGGTCTTCATTGCAGTGCCAAATAGAAGAACAGAATTTTCTTGCCTTGTTACCAATTTTAGAAGGAAAGTGTTCCATGTTTTATCATTGTGTATTATGTTGGGTACGGATTTAGATTCCTTTCATCAGAATGAGGAAGTTCATGTCTATTCCTAGTTTACCAAGAGTGGTATAAATTTTGTCTAATGTTTTTTCTAATTCTATTGAAATGATCATATGGGTTACTTCCCCCTTTATTTCTGTTAATATGGTGAATGCAATTCTTGATTTTTAGAGTTAAACTCATGCTTTCCTGGGTTATATGTTACTTGGTTATGGTATATTAGTGTTTTTGTATATTTCTGGATTCATTTTTCTAATATTTTGTTCAGGGTTTTTGAGTCTATGTTCATGATGAAAATTGGTCTGTAATTTTCTTGTATTGTAATGCATCTGTCACATTTGGGCGTGTTATACTGGCCTCAAAATGAGGTGGGAAGTGTTCCTTTTATGTTTTCTGAAAGAGAGTACATAATTTGGGTATTGTTTTTACGTTAAATTTTTTTTATAGAATTCACCAATGAGACGCTTTGGGTCTGTTAATTTCTTTTTCAGAAAGTTTTTACATATTATTAGATATCTAATGTCTTTTAAAAATATAACACTATTGAGATTTTCTATTTCTTTTTGTGTCAGTTTCATTAAGCTGAATTTTTCAAGAAACTTGTCCATTTCATCTAAATTGTTGAATTTATTGATGTCAAGTTATTCACAATATTCCTTTTTTAAAAATATCTGTAGATTCTTTAGTGATAATCTTCTTTCTTTCCTGAATTGTTTTTTTTTTCTCCCTCTTTTTTCCTTGTTTCTTTTCTCTTGCTAGGGGTTTATCAATATTTTTTAGTGGCTTTATCGAGGTGTAATTTACATTCCATAAATATCACCCGTTTTTAATGCACATTTCATTGAATTTTGGTAATACTGTATTAGTAATTTCCATCACCAGAATATCTTATTAGAACATTTCATTGCCTCTAAAACTTCCTCCTGCCCACATCATTTTCTGTTCATACCTCCTGCTCTAAATTACCAATAAACTAGTTTCTGTTTTTAATGATTTGCTTTTTCTAGACAGTTCATACAAATGCAGTCAGTCATACAGTATGTGGTCTTTGGTGACTGGCTTCCTTCTTTTAGTATAATGTCTCTGAGATTCATCCACGTGTGGCATGCATCAGTGCTCTGTTCCTTTTCACTGCTAAGTAGTGTTCCATTGCATGGCTATAGACCATTAAGTTTTACTAGTCAATGGATATTTAGGTTGTTTCCAGTTTGGGGACATTATGCTGCTATAATGCTGCTATGAATATTTATGTACAAGTCTTTGTGTTGATATATGTTTCATTTCATTAGGGGTTGATATCTAGGAGTGGAATTGCTGGGTTGTATGGGAAGTTTATTTTTAACTTTTAAAGAAACCGCTCAACTGTTTTCTTAAATGACTGTACCATTTTACATTTCCACCATCAGTTTAGGAGGTTTTCACTTTTCCCATATCCTTCCAACATTTGTTATTGTTTATCTTTTCTTATTTTAGCCATTCTAGTGAGTGTGATGTTATATTTCATTGTGGTTTTAATTTACGTTTTTCTAATGACATATATGTTTATTGGTCATTCACATATCTTCTTTGGAAAATATTCAGATCCTTTGTCCATTTTAAAATTGGGTCATGTCTTTTTTTTTTTTGTAAATATTTATATACAAGGTGGGACCAAAAAAACTGGAATTTATTTATAAAAAATTGTGTATTTATTCTTACATGTTTAGTCTTGTAAGAGGCAAGGTGCAATACACCTATTGGGATGCTCTTGCCACTGCTCAAAATAGTTTTTGAACTTGTCAATATTGATGCCTTTTAGTGCTTTGGCCATTTTTTTGTTTCACCTCTTCCACATTGGCAAAACAATTCCATTTGAGGACATTTATCATCTGGAGAAGCAAACAAACAAACAAAAAAGCTTGGGGTGAGATCTGGTAAATGGGGGGTGGGGCACTGGGGTGATACCATTTTGGGTCAAAAACTACTGAACACTCAGTGTAGTCTGGGCAGGTGCGTTGTCATGCTTTATGTTGTTTGTATAAATCACCCATCCTGAAATGGGCAAACACACTGAAAGTCTTCAGAAAAAATTCACTGAAGCCACACACAGCCTCTCACAACCACGCCAGCTGGTACATGGATACAGATGGGTTTCTAGAACACTCACCTAGTGGGGGAAGCCTGTGTTACAAGGGGCCTGCCCTCCAGAAAATAATTTTCGTGTTTTTGGGTCCTCTTAGTAGATACTGTATAGTTGACCTCTTTAAGATAATTGAATTTTCTCCATTCCTGCCTGCTTTGGTAGCTCTTCAGTGCCTTCAGTTAGTTGTTGCTTATGTTTTCTCCAGAGTTTATACTTTTTTATATGTAGGAGAACTAGTCTGACACAAATTACTTCACTATTACCAGCACAGGAAACTCCCCCAAATAGCTTTTCATATATTCCTCTGTAAGGCTGGAAATAGAGATGGCAAGAATGATGTGCTTCTGGTGTTCTCTTCACTCCTTTGTTTTTGGTGATTTGGGGGATATTTTTATGCTAACTTCCAGTGAACATGGCTTTTCAGCTAGATCCCTCAACAAACCTCTATTTGTCACAATGCATACCTTTTAATAAGATTGACTTTCATGTCATGGGGGAAATCTCCAACTGTACTCACCAAAGATGCTTAGAATTAAGTGGTCCAACCAGTGACTAATTTTAACTGTTATTTCATTTTGTTTTTTTCTTATACAGCTGGATGCATTCATTTATTTAGATAGTAATTAATTATAGGTTGATAGGCTGTTGTGTATAAGGCATAGTTCTAGATGCTGTAGTTCAGCAATGAATGAAACAAAGTTACCACTTCCTGAAGCACACTTTGTGGGTGGAGGAAGTTGAAAACAAACAGTGAACAGCTCTGCTTGTGATTAGTGTTATGAAGATGTCCGAGTGCAATCAGGAACCAGTGAGGCTGTCTGTGTGTGTGCTTTACTTCAGATAGTGTGTTCAGGCAGGAGTTCTCTGGTGAGGGAAATATTTGTACTGAGACCAGAAGAATGAGAAAAAGCCTCCTATGGGAAGATTGAATGGAAGAGCGCTCCATGCAGAGGGAACAGCAAATGCAAAGTCCTAGGTGGGAGTGTGATTAATGAGCTGGGGGAGCAATTGCAAGCTGTGGGCTGGGGTGAAGTTTGCATTGGAATGTCCTTGTAAGCCATAGTGAGTACTTTGGCATTTGCTCTGGGTAAGCTAGGAAGTGTTGGTTGGTTTGTATAGAGGAGTAACATAATTAACTGATGTCCTAGACTGTAGGGGACAAGAGAAGAAGCAGAGAGACCAGTTAGAGAGCTAGTGCAGCAGGTGACGGATGATGATGATTGATTTGGCTCAAAAAAAATTATTTGTCAAGAGCTTCCTGTGGGCTTTGTATGATGCTACCCACTTAACTAGTTGTGTTCTGCATCTCCTCCTTTTCCTGGCAGGGATCAAAGCCTGCAGACTTTCCTGCTTCATAGAAAAACACACATGATAGTGAAGAAACTGAGTAAGAAAGGCATCCCGAGCCTGAAACTTGGGGCACGGTGAAGTATAATACTTGATTATGTGTGCTTGTAGCCACATACCTTGCTGAGTAAGTCATTGCAGATATCATCAGGCTAATGTCCATTAATGATTAAAGTTAATTAAAGGCTGCCATTTCTGTCCTTGGTCTGACAGCTGGTTTATTTTACTGAAGGCAGTGTCTTTGGTAGAGTTCCTTTATCACATTGAAAAGGGTATTTTTTAAAGTGATAACTTCAAGAACACAGGAGATTAAACATACACTATTAAATGAGAGAGCCAAGCTCAGAACCTGGCACATTGTTCAGTAAATGTTACTTAAAATTAGATTTACTGCTTCATTGATTAAAAAACATACCTCACCAATTTAATAGGAGCCCCTAAAGACAGTGCTAATAATCAATTAAATAAACAGCATATTAGATAGACATGAGAAGTAGCAACTCATAGCTTCCCAAGGAGAGTACTTCAAAGGTGACCGTAGTGATACTCAGCAATGAGGTAGGTAGCACTTGTTCTAGGATGAGTTTGTGAAATCAGTTGTCCAACCTCATATGAGCAGCATGTAAGTATTGTCTATTAATGTTTGCATTGATTGTGAAATAAACTGAGCATTGCTAAGAGGTTGTCTTTTCAATGACACCCAGTCCAAATGCCCATTTCTTTTGTGCTGGGGCTCAGACACCCCTGCCCCTGTACCCAGTCTCAGTTTTGTTTGAATGGGGCCCACCTCTTCCCCCTGCAGCTCCATCACTGTCTTCTTCCCTGCTTGCTTGTCTCCCCCTCCAGTTCTGGTCTGCCATCTGCTGACCCATTCACTGCTCCTGTCAGGTCAAAGATAGCGAGGCCTTTGTGGGGTACCCAGGCAGTATGTCATGTCCCAGCGCTGTTGTACATCTTGTTTCAGAGATATTTTGCTGTAATGTTCTGTGACCTTTTCCATTGAGTGAGGTAGTTGGAGAGGCACTCAGTAAGGGAAAATTGAGCTGTTTTATTCCTCCCCAAGGAGGCTCCTGTTTCCTTTCCACCATTCATTTGAAAGCTATCATTTTCTTGATTTTATAGCTGAAAAACACCATTGATTCACTGGGTGTTAGATGCTAAGAGTTCTCCTATTGACATGCCTATTGACAGTTTTCAGTATATTCTGCGTCTAATTATCACTCTTGGCTAAATGATACACCTTGTGGACTTGAGCGATGGAGTCGATAGCTCTCACCACATTGTTCCAGTGGTGCCTATTGAGCCTGGTGTCACAGCGATGTGATTTATGTGATCAGAAAGAAAATTTCTGTTGGTGTGCTGCATAATTAAAGCAAGCACGGAGTGACTGGTGACAAAAAATCAGGTCTGCTGATGTCATTCCCCAAATGAGGAGAGATTTCTATGGTAAACAGCTGCGACAGTGAAGAATCTCTCTTGGCATTTTTTGCTTTGCAATTTTCAAGTGTTCGATTTTCTTCCTGGCCCTGACTGAGAATTCCTCCTGACTGCCTTCCTGTCTCCTCACGTTCAAAGCCCCAGCATGTGTGTGCTCTTGTTCTCAAGGACTGGAGCCACAGGGCTTGCTCTGGGAGGGGCTCACTGTTGGGAGGGGTGTGTTCCGTGGGGAGGCAGTTTGTAGAATTCGGACGGGTTGAAGACCATATTGCAACTCGGGAGGACTGATGGCTTTAACAATTTTTGTCCTTTATATTGGCCAGTGTGGATTTCTTAGGCTAAGACTAAAGGCTGAGCATGCCATGTTCTCTAGGCTTGGTAAGAGCAGTCCCTGCGTGTGACTAGTGTGTCCCAAGAGTTGACGCAGATTCTGGGAAACCCCCGATAGGAACACTGGGAAGTGTAGGAGGCAGACTGGAGGCAAAGGCTGGGCCTGTAATAAGGAAACAATGCTGGTGAAACACACTCATTCCCACTTCTACTATGTCTTTATTGATGCTGTTTACAAATATTCTTAAGGCGATCTCAGTAGTCAAGGATACTACCTTTAGGGCTGGTTTAGTGACATTTTCTGTGAGGCTAAGTGTCAAGTCGTGTAAGCCTCTGTGGACCTCAGTTTTCTTATTTGTAAAATGAGCCGGGATCCCTTTCACACTAATATACTGAGGCTTAACAAGTTAGAGGCTTGAAGTAAGTGATGGAGTATGTAAAGTTGTTGTTCGGAGTGATCCCTGAAGGAATTCACTGACCAGACCGCTATTGGCCAGAAAGGATTACTTTGTGTATGTGGTTTATCTAAGATGCATCACCCCTACTTCATATATGACTAAAGGAACCTTTAAGTTGAAAATGTGTTATAGTGAGGCATTTATTTATTTATTTATTTATTCATTCATTCATTCATTCATTCATTTTTTTTGGTGGTTCCCTGGCTGGGAGTCTAACCTAGGCTGTGGCGTTGAGAGCTCCGAAGCCTAGGCACTACACCACCAGGGAACCCTCTATAGTGAGACATTTAATGATGAATTGGACATCTGAATCAAGAAGGATTAGATATTTCCAGGCACCTGAGTTGGCAGTGAATTTGGCCTGGTGGCTGGTGGAAGTCAGGAGTAGAATTGGACTTGGGCATTGGTGGGTGGTTGGGGCCGTGCAAAGGGATTGGGATTGCGTAACTGTGACTGTGACAAGAGGGACTTTTGAGGTCATTGATTCCAGACAGGTTACTTTCTTGGCAGCCAGAGAGGCCTTATGTGGCTTCTGTTACTATCAGTACTTTCTTAATGAACCTCTGTGTGGAGTTTAGATATTGAGAATGAGAATGAGAGAAAGGGAGGGAGGGATAGAGGGAGGAAGAGAAGAAGAGAGGAAGAGAGAGAGAAATATTAAGTCAAGAACGTAAATAATCTGACTTGAGAAAGTGCACCCATGCATAAGACCATAGATTATGATCTCAGTCTGTCTTTCCATGGTTGGAATGTGTTAGTGCAAAAGTTTTCAGACTACTCTGTTATCTTTGAGGATACGCTAATATTTTATAATGGGGGGACTCACAGTACTTTGTCTTGAACATTATGTAAACTACAAACCTTAGCATGGTTCCTTCAAACTCAAGAAATCTCATAGACTTTATTTGGTGTTAATTGCTCATGTTTGTTTAGATCTGGACTAGTTCTTAAACTGTCAGTGGTCCCGGGTAATGGGACACCTTCCTCTGCAAATATGAAAGGGTCTCTGAATGTTCTGGTAGGACTGTGGAACTTTTGCTAGTCTGTAATGATTACTAAACATGTCTCTCTGTGAAGACTCCTTAGTACATTGCTGTATTGTTGACTCAACACAGCACCATGGGAAGATTCTGGTGACCCGTCAGAGTGGCTGCCTGGTCCTTTTTATCCATCCTTGGTTTTGCAAGTGGTACAACTTGGAAGCCTTGTCTACCTTTTACAAATTACAGGCTACAATGATACCTGTAGTTATAGGCCATGGTGGTTCTGCTGGGTGCTGGAGTCCCCGTATTTGAACCACGGTTGGTTGACTGAGACATTGGAAATTAGAGGAAAGAGCGCACCTTGGGATTCTTTGACCCACAGTTCTTCCTATTGTCTTTTAAAATGCTTTTAAAAATCCCTTTCCTCCCTGCGTGCCGTCTTTGCCCTCCCCAGAAGATGCCTCCTGCTGGCAAGAGTGTCACCTGGTGGACTTTAGGGCAGTATAAGAATTGCTCTGGTTAGGTTGACATATAATTTGATTTTCCTGAAGCTGCTTCTGGCCTCTACCTGCTTGAGCTCTGGAATCCCTATGGGGGGTGATTGTGTACAGTATGTTCTCACCTCTCAATTCATTGTGACTTTAGCTAGAGGTCTGTCCTGTGGCTGTCACTGCTCTAATTTGCAGGCCGTGGAGCGAGCAGTAAGCATATGGCCAGGGCTTGTGTGTGCAGGGGCAGGCAGTGGGATTGTCAGGAGGGGTGGAGCCTTTGAGGACATGCAAAGGCACAGCGAATCAGACAGGGCTGGGCCTGGGCAGCCGTGGGCGAAGGGGCAGAGTGGCCTGCAGTGCCACCACCAACAGAGGATCCAGAATGCAGTGTTTCCCTCAAGTAGCCCAGCTCTGTGAAAGGGCAAATTATTATTTTTGTTCTTTTCTGTCTTTTGGGTTGTTTGTGCATCTCAAATGAGCTGTAAAGGGAATTCTGTGCATTCGACCAACTTTTTCTTGACAGGAGGCAGGTTGGAAAAAGTTTTGCCATCATGTTAAATGCCAGCTATTGTGTTTTTCATTCAGCTTGAGAAAGAGTGGCTTAAAATGGCAGGGGATTAAATTGATGTAATGACAAGAATTCATATAGGGCACTGTGGGAATGGGACAGAGTAATGCCAAGGCCTCGTGGTATTGTGGTGTTCTTTGATCTGCCTTGGGTGGAAGACACAGTGTACCTTTATTTATGTTGATTCTAAATAGGGAGTGTGTAAACAGAGGCATGACACTTCTCCTACAGTCTTTGAGTTGAAATTAAGTAGCTATCTATTTTGAGCAGTGGACATATTTCTGAGTCATGAGTTAAGTGCAGTTTTTGAACATTTGGATCTTATTGTACGTTACAATAAGAGTATTTTTTGTTGCTCGATTGGGCTCCTGTCACCCAGGCACACAGTATGTGGGCATTTGTGAATTATTCATTTGTTAAAGGGCATTCTTTTTAGTTTTAGAAAAATTCACCCTTGTCTTGGTGAGTTTAAGCAGTAACAACCGCAACTCTGAGTAGAATAAACACCTCCTTTTTCAGTATCAGTCTTTGATGCAGAGAGCTGCAGATGAGATGTTCCTGCCTTCTGGAGAAATACATATGTGTCTTTCATCTGGGAAATGTCTTTCTGGGGCAGTACCAGCTGGAAGATGTCAGCTGGGATGACCAAACACTTGATCAATTGATGAGGGGTGCGTCAAAGGTGGCTGAGAGCCATTTATATGCAGTGTGTTTGAAAGCACTTTGAAAAGCATAGCGTGCTTAACGTGCATTTGTATATAATATGAAAGCATATTTTTATTAGTCACATTTTAACATATGGTTCCCAAAAAGAAGAAGGTGTTGCACTGTGCTGAAATGTTCTTTTTTTCCTATGTACAGCCCGAAAATCATCTTTATGCAATTATGTGAGTAATGATGTTCACACTTTTTAAGGCTTCATAAGAAACTGCCCTAATTTCTTAAAACACTACATTTATCACCTCCACACTTACTTCAGGAAAAAGTGTGAACTCCCTAGCCTGGGTTCAAGACTGTCCACAGTTTTGACTGACTCTGCTCTGCAGTGAAGCCCCTGTGCCAGAATGTTCTATCTACCACAGTTCCTATTCTCAGCCTCACATACTTGCTTTTGTTTCTGCTCTTCCTTCTATTTGAGGGGCTGCCCTCCCCCAGTCTCCGCCCATCCGGTGCAGCCTGCCCTCCAGGAACTGCCTGTTTCATTTCCCCCTCCAGCCCTCCCCTGCAGCTCCACAGGCACCCCCCTATAGAGGATGTGCTCTTCCAGGAGCCCTCTGTGTGATTTCCCTGCTGCCACGCTGTGTAGTGTCCTCATCTTCCCTGCTGGATCCTTAGCCTTAATGATATAGGCACTCACAGTGATGATAATGGGGTAATAAAAACACCTATTCAGCCAACTTTTACTGATTGCCTGTTGTGTACTAGGTGGTGGGGATAAAGTAGAAATAAAAATTCAGACACGCAGCCTGGATTCATGGAGCTTACATTCTAATGGGGAAGGTAAACCACCACAGTCTCTCAAATCAGTGTAAAAATGTTGACTAATAAGTAGCATAAAGGGGCAGGTACATGGCACTACGAGGGATTGTGAAGGGACATTTGAACTATTTGGGAAGGCTCCCCCAAGGGCAGAACTGGCTACATAATTTTCAGGGCCCAGTGCAGGGCTTCTTCTTCCAAAGTTGTTAAGAACTTCAAGATGGTAACAGCAGAGCATTCGAGTGTGGAGTCCTGTGCAGCTGAGCGGGTTGGACGCCCTGAAGCCAGCCCTGCACATGGAGGTGATACTTGTGAGGAGATGTGAGGGCAGAACAGGGTGGGAACATGGTTCCAGGAAGAGGAAATAACAGGAACAGAGTCTTGGACAGAGAGTTGGGGGGCACATTCCAAACTGGATAAAGGTCACTGTGACTGGAGTGCAGAGAGCAGGTCGCGGACGTGATGAGACCAGGGAGGCAGAGAAGGTGACAGTAGGCCAGGCACAACCCTGGAGGTTTCTGGTATGTATGTATTTACTTGAAATTTATTTTTCAGTTACTGTTGACATTCAGTATTATGTTTTAGGTGTACAACATAGTGATTAGACGTATGGGTATACCTTAAGAAGTGATCACCCCAGTAAGTCTAGTACCCATCTAGCACCATACTTATTTATTACAATATTACTGACTGTATTTTCTATACTATACTTTACATATTGTGACTGTATTATGACTGGCAGTTTATATTTCTTAATCCCTTTCACCTTTTTCACCCATCTTCAATCCTTTCCCATCTGGCGACTATTAGTTTATTCTCCATATCTGTGAGTTTCTGTTTTGTTTGTTTATTTTTTTAGATTTCACATACAAGTGAAACCACATGGTCTTTTTCTTTCTCTGTCTGACTTATTTCACTTAGCATGATACCCCCTAGGTCCATCCATATTGTTGCAGATGTCAAGATTTCACTCACTTTTATGACCGAGTAGTATTCCCTTGTACAAGTGTGCCACATCTTTTTTTATTTTTATAATCCATTCATCTATCTTTATTTTCTGAGCCACGCACAGCTATTCAAGTGTTGTAAGCAGGGAGCTGACAAAATGAGGCTGGGATTTTGTGAAGTGGCGCTGGCTGCAGTTAGACAGCGGGTGGGTAGCAGGAGTGGAAACGGAAGGACTGTTTGGAGGGCATTGTAAGTGTCCAGGTGAGACTGCAGACTTTGGTCAGTGTGGAGATGGTGGAGATGGAAGTGGAAAGCGTGGAGGTGTTTGGTGGAGACCCAGTTGTCAGGGCTTGGCAGAACGGCATTGAAGGAGAGAAAGACATTGAAGATGACATCTAGATTTATGGCTTGGAAACATTGGGTTGGACCTCATGAAATTGCTGGCATTCTGACATTTTGGATCTACAGAAACAGCAAGCTACTATGATGCGGTCTAATAGACATTCTTAGGAAATGTTTAAAGACCTATACTTAGGTGAACACTTGGAGGACCAGGTGGGTTTTGATTCGTTTTTACTTTGGTGATGGTGAGGTGCAAAAGAAGATTACAGATGTGGGTTCTGATATTTTGACTTTGAAGTGCTTTTGAAATTTTTGAGGATAAAGTGAGGGCTGTTGCGTTTGTGGGTCTGGATTTTAGTGGAGTGGCTGTGCAGAGATATAATGCTGCTAAACGAGGTGCCGTATGAGCACTGCACGAGGTTGCCTTGTATATAACTTGCAGTAGTCCTATAAGGAGTGTATAATTGTACTCTTTTGCAGGACAAATGTTGTGGCTCAGAGAAGTTAGTTAATTTGTCCAAGGTCACACAGCTAGCAAATGGAAGAGCTGGGTTTTGGAGCTTGCTAAGGTTCAGTCCAGGGCTCGAGCTCTTAACTACTATGCGGACAGCCTCCAGGATTGGATGGCTTTCTCATGGCAGCACACACAGCTCTTTGTGCTGAGTAGGGACTTAGGAATTCTTTATTGAACAATTAAATGTAAAACACTTGATGAAAATAGCATATTCTCTTGTGAATAAGAGATTTTTGGAAGAGATCCCAAGGCCCCAAAGTCTGAGTAAACATAGATGGAATTTAAATGGTTGGCTTCCTGGACAGTTTCATGGCCCTTTCCTACTTTGCTACTGAGCACCATCCCCAACTCCTGCTGGGGTCTGAACTTTGTAGAGCACCTTGGTCGAGGACATGGCATTTTCTCTTGGATGGGTCACTTGATGATAAATGAGGCTCTCTCTACAGTGTTCTTGGGGTGAATTTTAGAGAATTTTGGCATATGAGGGCTAAGAGCTGGCTGAACGGCTGCGATGCCACGCGCCATCCCCGCCTCGCCGGCAGCCTGGGAGCACATTGCTAAGTCACAGGGCACTCGTTCCCGCTGCTGTGCCTCGATGTGGACTCAAACTCCTTCTCCATACTGTACCCCCCTCATTTTAGGACTAAGGAAACTGAGGTCCACAATGATGGTACTCTGTTGATCAGAGTTGATTATGCAAGAGTAAATCTGTTTGCTATTGCTGATCTGATAGGATTCAAAGAAGCGAGATGAAATCCCTTTCCAGGTGAGGAAGCTGAGGGCCTGAGAGGGCAGTGACCTCCTCATTTCAGGCACTTATGGCACTCATACCTACTTCTGGATCAGGAAGTGGTCTCTCCTCTGGTCTGGAAGAGTAAGAGCCCTTCACCACATAGCAAATCTACTTCCCATATTGGCTCATTCAGTAAGACTGAGCACATCTGTTGTGTGCATGCATTTTTCATCAGCTGTTTCCCTGGAAATTTCCTCCTCATGAATGTGGACAGTGCACTGAGTAATGTGAATTATGTTTTATTAGGGTTGCCTTTTGATACAACAAGTATTTATTTAAGGCTTCTTGGTACTCTCTGCTGTGCCCACCCTGGAAATACAATATTTTATTCTCTTTGCCCTTGATGTTGAAGTGAAGCATATTGTTTCTCTTTAGGACGCTATTAAAAGTCGATGATGACCTTTACAATGACTAATAGTTTTCATGGGGCTTTAATTGTGATTTTTTTTTTTGGGCAGAGCAGCATCAGTCTGCTTCCTATGTCTTTTGTATCACGAATCAATGAGAACTGCTGCCTTTTGTTGATGCTATAGGAGATTTTATGCCAATGACAAGGGATTTGATTTAATATTCTCTTTAAATAAGATCAACACTGCTGCAGTTATAAACTCTTCGAAAAACTGTCAGGCCCATCAATACAGCATGAAACAAAAAGTTCGCAGCCTGATATAAATTAGCTCATGCAATGTGTCTTTGGGAAGGGTGGTAGATATTTATGGTTGTGTGCTAAAATATATATATTTAGAGATTTCTTTCTGCTCTTTTGACCGTGAGTAGGAAATGTTAGAGGGGAGCATTTCATTACCACTCTCTTCAGAACTGCAAACTTTCTTTGCCAGTTAATGATTTTCTGAGGCAATTCTGAATGTGGTGACATGATATAAACAGGTATTTATGATCTGTGATACAATCCTTAGTGAGTATGGATTTATAGTTAAATGGTGAAGTGGGAATCCAGCCGGCGATTATTGACAGAAATTCTAGAATCTATATTTTGTTTGTTTCCGTTATTCACACACACTTTCTTTGGGGGCCTGATTATCTGCGTAGTCTGCATTTCCTAGTTTAGTTGAGAGGTGAGAATGAGACGAAATTCACAAACATATGCTCTGTATATTTGAGAGCACGCGTGATACCTTCTCCCCATACCTGTTCCCCAGTACTTTGCCGTTTTCATTCAACTGCTATTAGTTCTGTGATCATTACATCTCTCATAGGCCCAGTTCCACGGAACAGGGAACCCAGGTAGGAGCAGAGCTGACTCACAAGAAATGATTGGGATGAGCACATGCAGGTTGTGGTAATATCAGAGACCTGGAGAGAATCCAGAGTTTCCTGGATGAGAGGCCCTATGGCTCCTGGAACAAAGGAAGACTTCTTTAGAACAACATCAGACAGGTGAGGATGCCAGACTCGTTATAGACAACCTGGGCAACCTGCAGTTTTTAAGGATCGTGTTAGCAGAACAGGAACAGGCAAGAGGCTCAGCCAGGCAAATATGAGGTCAGGTGATAACAAAGAGTGTGGGGTGTCTACCACAGTGGGCGTTAACTGCCGTAGAGCTCCTGATGCCACCAAGGAGAGCTCTGCAGACACCCCTGCTTCCATGAGCTTCTCTTCTGGAAGAGGTTCACTCTGAGTTGTCTGCCACACCTGGCCCATGGAGGGAAACCACCTGACTAGGGTTTCTTGAAGTGTAGGCCGTGGAACACCTACATCTCAATCACCTGATGCTTTCATCAAACTCTGTTGTGGGGAAGCTGAGAATCTACATTTTGAAAAGTTACCCAGATAAGTTCGCTGCCAACCAGTAAAGTTTTATAACTAGTGCTCCAGAATTAATGTGTCTTACCAAATTAGGAAAACCTTAGATAGCCTTTTTATTTTTTCTAGAACAGTGTAGGATTTGTATCTTGAGAGATTGGGATATTCTTTGGATGGATCTAGAACAGAGATGCTTCACTTAGCAGGTCCATTTGAGAAACTTTATATCCTCCAGAAAATACAATACACATTTTCTTTAGGTTGTGTTTTGATAGCTCATAGACACAAGTGTGTGTGTGATTTCAAATGTCCAAATTCCTCCATCATGACCCATGTGTTAAAAACACTTGGCTAGAAGACAGAGTTACTTGTTTTCTTTCACTGATCACCCTATGCTTGTTCAGGCAGTTGTGTTGAAGGTACAACCAAGCTATGACCAGTAGATATTGTCCTAGAGAAAGCTCTGCTTGGTTGAAATGCTGGTTCTTCATCATGTTGTGTACCTTGGTGAAAACTGAAACATAGCCCCATATATAGATAATAATCCATTTGTCACCATTGGGAAGCATTGGTATTCTTAAATTTGCATATCTGTGTTCACTTAAATGTTTGCTATCCTTCCTTTATCCTCAGTCCTACATGTGTGAGTTATTGGGAGCATCTCTTGAGCAGGGAAAAAAGTGAAGAGCTTCTTTCTTCAGGGCTCAGGAGCTTGAACTTGGACTTGAAGATTCTGTTCTTCTGTCTAGTAGAAATGGCTCTAACATGGAGTGACTCACAAGAAAATGGATTTGTCTTTTTTTTTTTTTTTTTTTTTTGAGAGTTATTCTTAGGCATGATTCACTCACCAGACATCAGCTGTCCTCTGCCCAACATTGTTGTCATTTTGGAGGAGATGAGTGTAAACTGAGAAAGTCTCTCTGCTTAGGGTGGTAGGCACTTAAGCTTCCTGAGGGTTCTTTTCAGGGATTTATTTGTTAATGATTTTCTTCTTGATAAATGTTTGTCGCATGTTTAGTGTGTCTTCCTAAAGGGGCAGTGGGAAACAATTGGGCAGGCTTTTCAGTGCTATTGGACTTTTGTTTTTCATCTTAGGGTGCCCTTTTCCCACTTGGCCACTCAGGGCTGCTTTCCTTCCCCAAAGCCTTGGCCCCACTGCCTAAAATGTTCCTGTTTTTCCCCTGAGACAGAATACTAACCAAGCACAGGCAGCCAGTTGACACAGCCAGATCAAAATGCTTTGAATTTTGAAAATGATTCCCCTCTTGGTACTGAGCCTTATGATAAAAGCAAAGCAGTTGTCATCTTGAAAACAGAGCTGTCTACATGGCAGAGCCTTTCCAATTAGTACACTTAAGATGTGTGTTAGAAACGATGGGAAGTGGGATGTTACAGAGTGAGATGCAGGTAATAGGGCTTTACATTTTCATGTCGCAGTTGCTTTTTTTCTAATGCAGTTTTCAGAAAATTGCTCATTATTGGAGCTCCTAAGTGCATCTTAACATTGATCTTTCTGTTTACAATAATATCTTCCAAAACAACAAAAATGTTGATCATGAAAAAGCTTGTGTCCATTATTTCCCAAGTAGAGATGGAGTAATCTACTAATTCATAATTTTTCTACCCAATAACACATCAGTTTAGACCATTTTCTGGGTGGCTTTCCTGTCTGCCACCAGCAACTGGTCTGATGGAATTCCTGAACAACAACCTGGCATTTTTGATGATCACCAGACCAGACCCAACCAACCTCAGCAATGAATTCTCCTGTCCATGTACACACAGAGAAACTAAAGGCAAATGTCCTGCATAAGCCAATGGGTTTGTTAAATAAAAGTATCAGAGTTATTTAGATGTGTTATGTTCTGTGTCTAGCATAGGCCTGGTATAGAGGAATAATAATAGTTGTGATGTTATTAGTACTAATATTTCTAGTTCTGTTCTTCTGTGTATTTGGAGAGTTACAGTTGCCCTCCCTCTTAGGGTTTAGTGTGCCTTGCTTTGGTCAGTTCAATGAGAATGTAGTGATTTGTGTCACTTTTAGATAGAAGTATTTAAGACCCAGTAAACAGTGACCGTGCTTTTCTTATACTGTGCTAAACCCTAAAGCCTTTTGTTGAGAGACCAGCATTGTAAGATGTTGGAGACTCTGTTAGCTTGGGTCCCTCAGTGACTGTAGTGATCAGAGCCCCCTTGTCACCAGTCAATGTACATTGCACGTGTAGAATGAGAGAGAACCCTTTGTTGTTTCAAACTACTGGGATTTAAAGCTTGTTTGTTACTGTAGCATAATCTAGCTTATCTTGGCTGATATACTAATTAACATTTATTCAGTGACATGTGCCAGATACTTAAGGTACTTCATATGTATTAATTCATTTGATGATTACTATAACACTGTGATAAAGTAACTGCTATTATCTCCATTTTGCAGGAGAGGTAACATGGGTGTTGAGGTGTTAAGTCACTTGCCTAAGATTACATTGCTTGTAAGGAGTAGAACTGAGATTTGAACCCAGGTATTCTGGAAGGGTACTGAGGAAATGGTGAGTGAGTGAGTCAGGATCTGAGAGAGTTTTACGATTTGATGGGACATACAAGTATTGCAAGTGGTATCATTGGAGAGGATACTAATTGGCGTTATCTGTCCAGATATCTCCAGCTGCCTGTAATTTTGCCATACAATTACTTATATTTAGGTCATGATTTTTTTTTTCCCTTTCAGCTAAAAAGTGCTATGGTTGGCAATGCCTTATAGAGGTTTTATAAGGCTGGGTGCTCTAAAAGAGCACACGAGTCACCAGAAAGGGAGTCAGGGACTCTGGGGGAAGTAAGAAGGAAGCAAGGACTGGGGTTACCCTTTGGCTGGGGTTACTCTCATCAAGACTTGTGTTTGGTGTGTTGTGTTGTGGTATGTTGTATTGTGAGCACAGAGAAGCAAAACCTCTTGTGGAAGCTCCCATCTATGGAGTTGATCCAGACCCTCTGAGGAGAAGTAGGGGATAAGATGACCACAGGTCTGCTCAACGGTTTATTGCTTTAAAAAGATGGGAAGTTTTCCTACATGGGCAAAGAGAGTAGTTTCATCGTGGCAGGGGAGCTCTAAGGGGTGTGATTTTGCTCAATTGTTCTCATATGTTCTGGTCAAGGGTAGTAGCTCAACCATCCATTCCACTTCTCTGTCTCCAGCTGGTTTGTTTCAGGAACAACTTGTCATGAACACTCACATATACTTTTATGCTGAGTTAGCTGAAGGCCTTGACCACAGATCTTTTAGTTTTAAGTGGCAGAAACTTCCTCAGTATTGTTTAAGCAAAAAACAGGAATTGGTATAGGGTCATGTTATGGAACTGCAGCACTAGACTGTTAGCCAGGCTTCACAGGGGCCTGAAACTGGAGGCTGGAAAGCTCTTGAGAGCCACACCACCCTCCTCACTTGCCTAGAGGTTGTGCAGAGCCCCTCTCAGTTCTCTGTTTGCTTTCACGCGTTCTACCCTGTTAGCCTTCTCTGCTGCCATGTGTTCATGGACAGGCAGGGCTATCATTTGGTTCCTGAACTTACAAATCTTCAGTTCACATACCTAGTAGAGATCGATAAACAGCCTTAGCTCCCAATTCTACAAACTGGAAAGAGAAAATTTGATCCATGTTGAGTTATGGTGTACTCTGAGCACTGAAAGCAATGGTAGTGGGATCAGATCTGTCATTTACTCAGCAGTTACATGTTGAATGTTTAGGATGTGACAGTGCTGATGTTAAATGCTGGGGACATGAATATGACTAAGGCACTGCCTATGTCCTTGAGATACTCATGCTTTAGAGGGGAAATGGGAGGCCAGAACTCAATCCAGGATATCCAAGGAGACCCACGCCTGACAGCTATAAAGAATCACATTTTGTTTTAATACAGTGAAGGTTCTGGTAGTGTGATGTGCTGCTCTTGTAAGGTGGCAAACTCCCTGATGCTGAAATTGTTCAATCTGAGGTGGGTCGATCATCTCTGTCATAGCATGTTATCAGAGGAAATTCTCTCCTCACCTAACAGGTTAGATTAGATGGCCCTAGTTCTATGAATATGATTTTATGATAAATCATGTGATACAATCTATGAGAGCTGTAGAAATTAATAGGAAATATCTGCTACAAGTGGTCAGAAAAGTCACTTTGGAGTAAATGGGAGTTGAATTTGGCCTTAAAGAAAGGGGAGAAAGTGAATGGAAAGCAGGACGACTATATTCTAAGTTGACATAGTGAAATGTGAAGGCACAAAGTTGATGGATGTGGTGTATGTGACAGAGAAGAGACAAATCTATTTGGTGTCTGTCAGAAGGCTGAGGGAAGGTAAAACAAGTTGAATTTTAGGAGGGCACTAGAATGATAAGATTAGGAAGTTGGATTTATAGTTATAATATTGCAGGACTAGTGGACACTTACTATAGGTAGAATACTCAAGTAGAAAACTTCAGTAGAAAACTCAAGAAAAAGTGGCTTAAGCAGGGAGATTTTATTATTTCATTTAAGTCTAAGAAAGCTGAGTTAAGCAGTTAAGGGGCTGGTCCAGCAATTGACATCCAGGACCAAGACTCCTTCCATGTTTTTCTCTGCCAACCTTAGCATATTGGCTTGGTGCTAGGACTTGGCTTGTTTCCTTATAGCCACAACCTGCGTGTGATGGTTCCATGAATCACAGATAGATACAACAAGGTTGTGTCAAAGCAAGAGGGAAGTTTCTTCTTGTGCATCCCTTTTTATTTGAGATATTCTTTTTCAAATGTCCTCCAGAAGACCCCTTCATGTACTATTGGGCATGATTTGTCACATGCCCACACCTTAGCTTTAGGAGAGGATAAGATATTAATAGAAGAAGGCCAACTGGGCTGGCAAAGAATTGGGGTGGGGGTGCTCTATCAGGGTTGTGGAGTCAGTTCTTTCAGGGGTTCTCCCCTAGCTGGCCTGTGTCGATCATGTATCATTGCTTAATTTCACAGATAATGACATATAGTAACTGCCATACATCTGTATCTATTATATGCTGGGCACTCTTCAGTGTTCTTTTTTACTCTTTGCAATAACCCTTCCAGGTCAGTGATATCTTTCTCATTTTCTGATGAGTAAACTGAGTGATGTATGAGTGACTTGGATAGTTAGTATCTGGAGGGATTTGATCTTATTGAATCATAGAACTGCAGTTTCAGGTTTCAGAGGGCTTTAGGCCAGCATCGCCCCTCCTTGCCCCTCCTCCAATGGTGCCAGCCTCTACCCCCAGTATCCCTACCAAGTGGCAATGGAGGCAACTCTTGAATATGGGCAGGGACGGGAATTTTCTGACTACTGGTTCAGTGTTCTTTCCAGTCCACATCACTGGCAGAGTACAGACCTCTCACGGGATAGAGGGGAACTCCTGGTTTTTTTCTGTGGTGTCCTCAGCCCATTCCCACCAGGAGAGATTTTTTCATAGATGCTGACTGCTGGTACAGGTAACGTCATGGCACCTGGCATTGTAGGGCATGCTGAAATCTATTAGCGGCTGTTCAAGTCTCTTCATGGAGAAACAGGGGCCATGAAAACACTTAGTGGAGCCTCCCCAACTTCCTTAAGCCCAAGACCCTGTGCCAGGCATTGCTATTTTCTGTTTGTGCAATGTTAGTTGAAACAAAGGGCTTTTTTGTTGGGCTTGTGTTTCCCTGTGGAAAAGATTACGTTAGGCACATTTTAGAAAATGCTTTTAAAAAGAATCTTGTGTAAGTTGAAAACATAGGGAAAGAAAGTAAATATCTTGATGGCTTTTTATTACTATAAAAATTGGAGTGAAAACTCTCTCAACTTCCTCCCTCCATCAGTCCTGCTAAGCAAACCTTTGTCTGTGGGAGGAGGATTATGTTTAAACAGCAGGAGCAGAGATGGGGAAATGGCATTATTTGTGGGCTCCAGTACTATGAAGGTCATCCCAGTGACATTTCCGGAGTATTTGTTAAAATTAAAGTGGTGCTTTCAGAGTAAGAGTTTCTTATTGGTGGTAGCAGGAAGGGGTTACCTATAGATCCAATAGGAAAACATTTTGAGTCTGTAATAAGAAATTTGAAGAGGAGAAGGAGGGTAGAGGAAACAAAATTCAAGTAGTGAAAATAGTATTTTTTTTTGGTGGGGGATTATTTTTGTGTTCAGTTGATTGTTCTCAAATGCCTTTACATTTGTCTTACCCTTTTTTTTTTTTTAAACTAACAAAAGCTCCTACTGTAGAGATGTGCCATCATGGGAAATGTGTCTTCTAAACATTCTCCAGTGAAGTTCAGTGGATGGTGGGTCTTTGTTGGCAGCTGTGGCTCTGCTGACATCCTAAATATGCCAGTGATTTGGGACTGGCCTCTGGAGGAAATGAGGCAGGTAGTCCTCTGGTGGTCAGGAGGACCCTGACCGTTCCTCCACATGGTAGCTAAAACAAGCAAAGAAATGGTTGCTCTGGACTTGCACTGTCCAACATAGCAGCCACTAGCCACACATGCCTGTTGAGCAGTTGAAGTGTGGAGAACTGAGGTGAACCATATGTATGAAATACACACTGAAGACTTGGTGGAAAGAAAAGAATACTCTCTTACTCATCAATACTCTCTTATTTTGATTACATGCTGAGGCAATAATATTGTGGATAGATTAGATTAAGTAAAAATACTTTTATAACCATTTTTACCTATTTCTCTTTAATGTGGCTATTGGAAAATTTAAAATTATCTTCTAGCCTTGCATTTCTGTTGAACAGCACTGGTCTAGATCAGCATTTAGCAAATTGTGGCCCACTTCCTATTTTTTGTAAATCAAGTTTTATAGGCACATAGTGACTCCCATTTGAGTACACGTTGTCCATGACTCTTGACATGCTATAGACTAAAGGCAGAGTTGACTAGTTGCAGTAGAGATTGTATATGGCTCATATTGCCTAAAACATTTATTATCTGGATCTTTACAGAAAAAGGTTGCTAAACTCTGATCTAAAGGATTCTGAAAGGCAAGGTAGGACCTAAAGCAGTCCAGGAAGCCCTGATTCTTATCCTTGTGACTCACTCCCTTGTGAGACAAGGAGAGAGAACCAAGGGTTCCCCTGACGTCTCAGAGCAGTGGTTCTCAACCTTCCTAATGCCACGACCCTTTAATGCAGTTCCTCATGTTGTAGTGACCCCCATAAAATTATTTTTGTTTGCTACTTCATAACTGTAATTTTGCTACTGTTATGAATCATAATGTAAATATCTGATATGTGTTTTCCGATGGTCTTAGGTGACCCCCGTGAAAGGGTTGTTCGACCCCCAAAGGGGTCGCGACCCACGGGTTGAGAACCGCTGTTTAGAGGCTATGCTCCTCTATCTTCAGCTTCTTCTCTCTAAATAAGTTGTAACCTATCCTCCACTCCCAGCCTCCACTACTACAAGTCTGGAAGGAGCGATTGTAGGGCCAAAAAATTGCCTGTGAACACAGAGCAGAGGTGGAACATTTACTGTCCCATGCAAGAGTGCAGAAACATTGTTGCTGATTCTTGCATCTCTCAAGTTTTACATTAGAGACACAGAGTAATGGCTGATAAATAGGGGTAACTGTGTGAAGTGACTTAAGAGGCTCACCTGCCCTAATGAACAGCCATAGTACATCTCAATAATTTTGGGTCCTAAAGGTATTTCAGACCTAAGAGCTCCCATCATCAAGAAGCTATTTCAAGGAGGTGTGTATCTTATCATCTTAGTTATCAGATGACACCTTGGGAGATGAGATTTTAGTTGGCTAGTGTAAGCTTTGGAGAATATTAAAGATTGGGAAGGCGAGTTGGACCAAGGACAGGTGACACAGGAGGTCAGAGCTGACCTTACCCAGACCATAGCCTCCCGAGGCTGACCTACGGGCAAGGGCCACAGGGTAAGAGTCTTTGTTCCCAAGTGCCAGTTGTCATGATGCTTCCTTAAAAATCCTTTTATTCTTTCTCCCCCGCCCCAAGTAAATACTTTTCCTAGAATAAGACCCTGAATTGGAATCAAATTTAGCACAAATTTTGGGTGGTATTGATGTCTGCCAGCACAGGGGAAAGCATGTTAAAGTGAATGAAGTTACAGTATTCAGAAGGAATTATAGGATGCTAGGCACTTGATTTACCACTTATAGTAAACAGGACTTCACACATGGTGTGTTTCTGCTGTGTTGGTTAGTTATTAACTGCAAAAAGGGGGAATTCATTTAGAAGACGTGCCCATTTTTCTATGAGGTAAGGCTGCCTGGAGATGCATGGCATTTTAAGGCAAACAAATTCTTGGGAGAGCCCAAGCTTACCACCCAGAAATGTGGCAAGGAATAAAAACATTTACACCAGTTTAATATGAATGGTTGAAAAAAATATCTATTGTACATTGAACATGATATATGAAACCATAACCTACTCTTGTGTAGTAAGCAACAGAACCATTCACCTAACAGATTACTATTCGAGTTGACATTATTCTGCATCTTTTCGATCTTCTCTTGCCAAGTGCCGGAGGCTGTCAGAGAAAGCCCGCCAGATGCATAGGCACCGTTGGCCTGGGGTTGAGAGCTCATAAGACTCTTGAAGGCAGAGGTTACCCAGTGACCCCCATGCTGCAAACTATAGTGGGAGCCAAAGGATGACAGCCAACATAAACAGCGGCTGCATGTGGAACGTCAAAAGTAAAGACAAATAGAGGTGGGACTTGCTCTGTCTCCTGCTCCCTTTTTAGTCTGTAAAATAGAGCTCATTTCCTATCTTCCAGTAGGAGAAAAAGTGCCATGTGGCTTTTGGGGGCCTCAGAAGTGATTTTTGGCTCATTCTTAGAACGTAGGTGGAATTTGACCTCCTCAAAAATTATTAAGGGGTGACCCGTGATTTACCTGCTACATATTAGCTGTTAAAGCTGGAAGGAATCTTAGGAAACTTTTTTTGGTATAACTCTTTCTTCTTTCACAGATGAAGAAACAGAGGCCTCAGGTGAATTAACTGCCTGAAGTCAAATGCTAATTAAGTGAAAGGCTGGTCCTAAGAACCCAAAAACCTTAACCCCCAGCCCAGAGCACCTTCTACTCTTATCTTTTTGCTTTTGTTGACATACACACAGTTACTTGGAATTTCTGGTTTAAAAAAAAAAATGGAGCACAGTGGACCCTTGAACAATTCGGGGTTTAAGGATGCCAACCCCCCCAACCCCCATGCAGTTGAAAATCTGAGTATAACTTTTGACTTCCCCAGAACTTAACTACTAATGGTCCACTGTTGACTGGAAGCCTTACCAACAATACAAATAGTCCATTTACATATGTTTTGTATGTTATGTGTATTATATGCTGTATTTTTACAATAAAATAAGCTAGAGAAAAAATGTTATTAAGAAAAATCATAAGGAAGAGAAAATATATTTATAATACTGTACGTATTTATTGAAAAACCACATGTAAGTGAAGCAACACAATTAAAACCCATATTGTTCAAGAGTCAATTGTGATTAAAAATGTTCCTGGTCCCTTTGTTATTTGATTTGCAAATGGCCTAGGTCACTGTCATATTAAGACACCTTACCAGGCTGGCTCATGCTCCTAATTTGTGTTATGATTCTAGGACTGTGGAGCTCTTTCTTTTAAACTATAATCTTTAAAGTTTTATAGTTCAACTCACTGTGGGTGATGGTATCAGTTTTGTATTTGGGCAGATTAACACAGTTTGGGAATTTTAGAGAATTAACTTTGTTCAGTGCATTTGTGGGCATGTTTAAATAAATAAGAAAGGCTAGTCCTTGCAAAAGCAAAAAAGGTTCTTTTTGGTGTGAAATATATGGACTTTGACATTTCTGTAATTTTTAAACACTCAAGAATTTTATTCTGATGTTTCATCTGACATGCCATACTCTTTAAGATCACTATAGAACTCTTGGATTGTATTAATTCCACTTCATTTGTGTATTTTATGTGTTTAGTGGTCATATTTGTAAAACATCTCTTGTGAGTGCTCTATATAATTTTGGCAGAAAATTACTTTTTTGTGTTTCTGCGATGATCCCCTGAGATCATTTTTGCATAAATCCGGCCTTCTATTTTCAGATACAAATCTGTTGTACAGATGATTCTTCCTAGAAGAAAAGATGCATTTGTAGCTGAAAAATGTAAATTACTTTTCATGGAAAATACCTCTCTGAGTCCCCATTTCCAAAATATGATTGCACATTGCGTGTTTTTGTGCATGCTCAGAAGACTGTCTTCCTTACAATTAGAAAAATCTTGGTTGTGTGGCAGGTAGGATGTGGTGACATGGCTGCTTTTGCCACATAGGCAAGTCAGTGGAGGTGCCAGAGGAAAAAAGAGAAGACCAACACGAATGTGAGCTAAGGGTTTTGGTTTTGGGGAAGTGGGTGGGTGAGCCGAGGACCTGTGGACCGAGGGTAATTTAAATATAATTATCATCCCCTGTTTGAGGTTGGTTCATCCTTCCTTTTGCTTTTCCATTCAGGAATCAAAGTTTTATTTGGTGTTACGTGGAAGGGCTTTTGGAACAAGTACCCTCCCCATCACTAGTACTATGAAATAGGAGAGGACAACAGAAACATCTTCCTGAAACATCTTCCGTTCAGTACCAGGGTTACGATTTGAGGGACACTGGGTACTGCTGTACAGCAAAGAGTAAAATCAACATATTCAGATTTGTGCCAAAGAAAGACTCGAGTTTGAGAACATTTACATCTGTTTTCAATAATTCCTCACATATGTTGCAGAATGTACGTTATCCATCTTGTTATCCAGGAAATAACATTTGTTGCAAACAGTTTGCCAATTCGTAATTTTATTGAATTTGTTTATCATGCTGTGGCTTCATATGAGGTCTGAAGCATGGTGATCTCTGGCGTTCCAGCTGTTGTAACATTCTGCACTGGGGCCTTAATTCCAGGACAAGCTGGGATTCTTGGGAGTGTTTGGGCTTTCTTAGAACTGCAGTGTAAGAGCTGGCATTGTTGATGGGCAATTATTCTTGGGGAACACAGAATAATATGCTTTGGTTGCACACCCTCAAACCTGTTTTCATTGCTGGCTTTTAAATACAGTCTTGGGGCTGACGTGTTGAATAGCACTCCTTGTGTGCCCTATACCGTCTCCTTTGAAACCTGCCCAAACTTTCAAACTGTTTTCATGTTTTATTTGAGAGGACACTACTCCCCAGAAAAGAAAAAAAAATTGATTCTTTAGAACCATCCCAAACTCTGTCAGCCGTGAAAACAAGTAAATTTTCTTCCACAGAGAAGCTACCAAATATATTTTTGCTGCATAAATATTACCATTTTCTTAAGAAGTTGTTAGTAGATGCAAAGCAAGTTCAACCAGGTCTAATTTTATCATTTTCCTATTTTATTTAGCAGGCTTTTTCTCCACTGAGGTTTATATTGTGTTTGCCAAAACTGAGAAGAAGAAAAAATAACCTTGAAAGCTCTTTCCATCTGAATTATTCCTTAATGTTTTTAATGGTTTATTATAACCACACAAATGTGATCTTGGGGCCATTTGGAAGTTATTGACTTTCCTTGGAGATGAGACTTGGCATTTTTCAAACTAGAGTTTGCTTTTGTGGCTTGGAAGTTGCAAGGCACATATATTTGGAGGGCTAAAGATTATTCCCCACCAAGAAGTTTTGTCAACCTGACCTTCTCCACTCTTACGACGCTGTGCACACAGCAGTAATCTCTGCAGAGGAGAGCAAATAAAGTGAAGAAATATAGCAGTACGTGTTATTTTTACATCCTAAAGTAAATTCTCCAGCATTAAGGCCGACTGGGAATGTTCATCTCAGAGTTCTCATGAATGCTGCTTCACTTTGCCGTTGTCCTCTTGAATCTCTTTTTATTACAAGTCTTTGAGGCAGGTATTTCTTGTAGTAATTTACTCAGCCAGACAGGTAAGTGAGATGTGGAAGTGCGGGAACGTGTGGCTGCAAGAAGCCTTGCAGGGTCAGCTGGTCTTGCCATTCAGCTTGCAGGGTTAGGTCCTGCAGCCAGTCAAGGTGAAGGACTAGTTTAGTTCTCTTTAGAGAACTTGTGTTACCTAGAGTTTTTGTGGCAAGGTGACCTCTAGCATTAGATTCAAAAGTTAGGAAAATGAACATTTTTTGAATGTTGTTTGAGCCAAATGACCTTAGATGGTCTTCTGAGCCCTTTTGATGAGGTGATAGTTCAGGAATCATAAATTTGAAGTGGGACTTGTGAAGCCATCCTTTCTAGCTTCCCATCCCGAAGAAGAAATCCACTTGATGTCAGCCTGAATGCTGACAGTCTCTTCCTCAAATCCTTCAAGTGGTGAGGAGCTAAGGACTTCAAGAAGCAGCTGGACCACTGATAAACAGCTCTCAAAACAACATGCTTTGCTTTGACGGGATGTCTGTGGCCATGCAACTTCTCTAAATGAAAATTCTAGGATACTAAAATAACAAAATCACTTTATTCACTTCATTTATACCCCATTCTGCTGTTCTGAATCAACCTCCAAGGGCAGTTGTGTGCTTTTAAAGAAGAAAATAGAGTTATTTATTCCTTTTTCTCCTTGAGAATATATTAGTAACACCTTTGAGGCCTTCATGAACTCCCTTAGGTTTTCCAGAAGAAAGATTCAGGTAAATTAATTAAATTGAACAATTCTTCCCTAAGTTCTTTAGTGTTCCATAAATTCTTTGGGGTAAGGAATGCTTTCTTATGGGTATAAAATTCTGGTTAGTACGTAGCTTAGCACTTGGTCCGTCAAATGTTTGTCGAATGAATGTTGAATGCATACATTTTTGAATAAGCCAAATCTTTTGCTGTTCAGGGATGTCAGTTGACTGCTTGTATCCCAACTTTATTTAGTTACTTCATCATGAAAATAATACTTCTCTGTCATAGAGTTTAGACATGTCTCTACAACCCATGTCCAATCAAAAGTCTTCTCTCCTTCAAACTCCTTTTATCATGAATGTTCTCTGGTCAGTTATCACTGGATCCAGTTATTTGGCAGAATGCAGAGTGGGGAGTGTTTTTGTAGTCCCATCCCACCACTTACCTGTTTATGAAGATTACCTGGGGAAATATATCTAATCCTTTTAAATGTCTATTTCAGTACTTTCCCTTGAGGGACTTTTGTGAACAAAATGGTCTGTGTGAAGTGCCAGGAACCTAACAGGTACTCAGGAGGTAGTGAGGACCACTGTTTTGCTTTAGTCTACTGCACTTGACCCTAAGTCTCTTGCTGATCTTTGTGCATATCAGGGATTTGGGTCCTGTTTTTTAGGTGCCTGCATTTTTGTGAACTTTGATTCTGAGATCCCATATATATCATCACATTCTCTCTAGATTGCTTGGTAAATGAGGTGAGCACATATCACAGGTGTTTTGTGGAAGTCTCATTTTAAAATATTTTGTTCATTGTCCCTTAAACTACTGAAATGTCTAGAAAAATCCAGGCATGTTGATGCCTAGTTTTGGAATCTTCCAGCCAATCCCTTGTACCTGAAAATAGCACAGAATATGTTGTCTAATGCTTCCTAATTTTAATAAAAAATATAATTATCTGATTTCTGGCGTGTCATGGAATATATGACGGTACAAGAAAAAGAAGGGATTTACAGGCTAGTGCAACCGAGTATTACATCACGAAAGGCACCGTAAGACCATTGCATATTCCAGGGTTTCTGCCTGCAAGGGCGATTTAGCAAGAAGATTTAGGTTGTTGTTTGCTACATTCAAGGCCTGTGATCTCTCCATAAGTAAGGTCATTTGTGGTGGAGGCCGCCTTCTTTTTTGATTGCTTCTTCTTTCCCTGCTACATTCGTATCCTATTGCTGCTATAACAAATTGCGACAAACTTAGTGGGCTCAAACAACACACATATATTTTCTGTGTCTCCCACAGATTCACATCAGCCACACGTAAAACAATACATTCATCTCATTCTGTGTTCCCTAAAAATCTCAACCATTACAGCTTCAAGTCCAACATCTTATCTAAATCTCATCAGCTCAAAAGTACCAAATCTGATGATGTTCAGTACTCTCTATTAGCTATGGATAGGCTCTGGGTATAATCCATTCTGGGGGAAAATTACTCTCTATCTGTGGACCTAGAAATAAGTTATCTTCTCCCAAAATACAATGGATGAATAGACATAAGATACCAGTTTTGGACATTCCATTCAAAAAAAGAAAAAGGAGTTATTCACCAATCCCAAGCAGTTTTTAAATTCAGCAGGGCAAACTCCTGGGCTTAAGGACCTGCCCTCTGGGTCTGCAGTGTTATTCTTTGGGTCTGAGGCTCTGCCCTGTGGGTCACCCTTCCTTTTTCAAGAAAGGTAGCATATGTTGACAGCTGAGTAATTTTATCAGCCTATCTTCTGTCTGTAGAATTTTGGTTACCTGACAGTGTTCTTTCCTTTCATCTTCTCTTTGTTCCTTTCCCTCTAAGCTGTCAGTATTTCTACTGGTATAGCATTCTCAAAAAACCTTATGATCTCCCATGTATGTCATGGGATTCATTCAACGAGACAAGAGGGTCTTCCACAGATTTTTTCCTGGATAATTTTATCTCTGTTTCTGGCTTCTGCTGAGATGATTGAGAGGATTTATGAGTCACATGTCTAATTTCTTCAGAGTTCTTTATGTGAATAAATACTCTGATCTTTTTATCCTTCTGAGGCCTCCTCCTCTCACTCCTCCTATGTCTCTCTTATAAGGATCATTGTGACTACATTGGGCCCACCAAGATATTCCAGAGTAATCCTGCCATCTCAAGACCCTTAACTTAAATCACATTTGCAAAGTCCCTTTTTCATGTAATGTAATATTCACAGGTTTTGGGGATTGGGACATGAACATATTAATCAGTCATCACACTCCTGTTCTTTCAGTTTTCCTAACTTTTAGTAGGCTGATAAAGAACGTGTACTAGAGGAAAGAACAAATTTAGGAGGCAGAAAACCCAGATTTCAGTCCTACTTGGGCAGCAAAAAGTAGCATGACTTAGAACAAACCGTTTCATTTCTTTGGGCCTCAGTTTTGTCAGCTGTAAGATGAGGGAATTGAGCAGTGATTGCCAAGGCCTGTTAGGACTCTCCAATGTTATGGTTCTTTGTTTTGAGGCTGTCATTGCAATCAAAGGCTTCTTAAGAAAGAAGAGATGATGAGTTCTCCAAACAGCTGTCCAAAAGTTGAGAGTAAATTAGCCAAATTGGCACTGAGTTTGGTATTGAGTTTCTTTTAAGGTGACTGTTCAATTTCCTCTTGTTGTTCTTGCAATATTGTGGACCTGTTATAGTCAGCACCCATCAATTCAAACCAAAAGCATTGTCAAGCACAGTTTCTCTTAAGAGGTACTTGGATAGAAAAAGGAAAAGGAATCATCACTGCCTAATGGTCTAGGGGTTCAGGATGACTAACATGATAGAAACTGAGGTCTGAGTAAAGAGTTTCATGTGCTCTCTAGGGTGGAAGTTATAGCTGAGGAAGGATCAGAAGGTAGGTATTCCGAAGGTCCACGTCTCCAGTAGGAGAAAGAAAGACCTGTGGAGCAAGTGTGCCTTGGCTTTTGCTGAGTGTCTGCAGCTGCGGAGAAGGGTGCTGCAGCCAACATGTTATAGAGACCCAGAGAGCTGGAGGTGGTGTTGGGGGCTCAGCCCTCCACAAGCAAAACAGGACAATTAACTTGAGCAGAGGCCTCAAAGAAATCAGGTCACAAAACAGGCACTGAGGGTAGGAGAATTCAGAAGAGGAAATTTATTTATTTTTAGCTGGTCCTCTGAGACTCTATAGCACTGGGGACTCATATGCAATATTTCTATTGCTTCTAAAGGGCAATAAGTATGATGATGAGAATTTGAAAAGAGGTCCCTTTGGTAAGGCCATAGGATTTTTCTAAACTCTTCTGCAAGGCTAGGTTAAGTCCTGGGTTTTTTAAAACAGAAATCTTCTGTTCTACACTCAGATGAGTACCCCACCTTTGAGACTTCATAAATTTACTGTGTTTTATTTCCTCTGCCTGGAAATTCGTAACTGTTATTTTCACATGCTAACAGTCTTTCCTGTCCTCAAAGATTGGCTCCAATGCCATGCTGTACAAGGAGCTTCTTACGTTTTCTATCTCCAAATGACCATTTTTCTCTTAATCTCCTGTTTTATTTCCAGTACTTAATTTTTAATGGCATTCACCACAGTAGGTATTTAAATATGTTTTTCTTTCAGTTACACTATAATGCCATTGAGGAATTTATTTAATTTTGCATTTCTCATAGTACCTAGAGTAGGAGGGGCCTAATTAACATTATGTAAAAGAATGAATAGAATAAAGATCTAAATTCCCACTTAAGTATATAGATGAATTGTATATATAAGATAAAATAAATGAGTATGTGTGGATATCTATATCGATATATAGTAAGCCCTCACTTAACATTGTCAATAGGTTGTGTCACTTGAAGCAAAATGATGTATAATAAAACCAGTTTTACCATAGGCTAATTCATATAAATAAGAGTTAAGTTCCTGTGACATCTCGTCAAGTTTATAGTGAAATGACATTGAACGAAAGGATGTTATTTGAAGACCTGCTATACTGGTATTGATATTGATATCAATAGCAATGACTTAGAGCTCATTGCTATTGAACTCAATCTAGTGTTAAAATAGAGTGTTGAGTTTAAATAACCTGGGAGATATAAAAGAAGTATGAAATGAGATCCCAGCCTTTAGTAAAGTCATATTCTAATTGTAGAGAGGATATAGCAAAATATCTATGAGCAGTCATGCCGTGCTGGGTAGAGTTAAGTTGTATGGCACAGATAGCTATCCCTCCTGTGTTTCAGAGAAGCAGATGACCTCTGTGGGCTGGGGTATTTGGGGAGGTCATTATGGAGGAGATTGAATTTGAGTGGATTCTTGAGCATATTTGCATTCAAAACTTTTAGGTTTGAAGATCTTACTTAAATGTCAAACATTTTTACGTTTGCCTAGAAGGCAAGAGTTACATCTTCAGTGTTGAGTGTTTATAAAACAAAATTGAATGGAAAAAAGTGGTACAAGCATACAATTCTACAGTGCATTGTCAACTTTTTGTATAAGTTCACCACCTAATGTGACTTATGTTTACATCACCATATATTCTACGCCTGAAACGTATGTAATTCTTGCTAACAGATGTCACCACAATAAGTCTAACAATAAAAATAAATTTAAAAAAGTGGTACAAATTCAAGATTAATATACATGTATTTTAAATGTATGGTTTTTATTCTGTCTTCAGCCAAGCCTGGAATTGAAGGCTCAAGAATTCCAAGGCTCCTTGGTAGATGGTGGTCCTCAGGGAGCCTTTGGAATAAGACCTTAATAAATACTGTGTAATGTTGATGTATTTCTGGTTAAGATTTCTTGATTTTTAGGCTTTTGACCTATTCTTAACCATGTCTGCTAAGATTTAGCTTCTTTGTTGTTGAGTAGCTATATCCTAAAACTTTTTATACCTGATCTTAGAAATTTTTTTAACACTAGATTGAAATTTATTAACAGTTCAGTTAATGAAATATATAAAACCCATGGTCACTAATGGGGCATTTTAAAGAAGGTTAGGGGTGGCAAAAGCAAGTAAATTTTATGACTTAAACATTCTCCTTTTCAAATGTCCATAACATTATTAGGAGGGCAGAAAAACCAGAAACCACTGTGGTGAGGTGACAGTGTGTCTTTATTGAATATGTAATATGATCATTTGTAAAGTGTTTTGCAGTGCATGCTCAGTTAAATGCAATAAAAATACTAATACAATATTCAGCATTGCAAATATGGAGAAAAAAGTATTGTCTTATAAAGTAGAATTTAATCTGATTTCCAATGATTCTGAATATTTAATACAGAAGCAATACCTTACTTCTTTTGCTTTTCATGCTTCTAATTAAATGATCAGAATAAAAACAATCACTTGAAAGTAAATTCTGAAAGATTATTCTTTAACATTATAATACTTGTGCTATTTTGAACGCTTGGATTCTAGCCAACTTGACCTGATATATGTGGGTCATTCATATGGTGAATTCAGATTTTCTGGGATGAAAAAAATTGAACCTACGAGATTTTGCTGAAGTTTCTTAGTTGGTGATAATCTAAATATTACCTTTTTTGTCAAAACTTAAGTGAGCATTGTGGCTTTCTACTGGAGAGCTGGAAATAAATGCTACCATTCAGTTTAACAACTATTCGTTTCCTACTCTGATCTAATAATGTGTGACATTCTTCATAATACAAATAGCATTTCCTAAATTCTGGCCAAGTTACTGGTTGAAAGTCCTACCCAGTGAAGAGTGAAGGTTTAGAGTTAAATACCATGCTGTGTGATAGAGATTCCAAGAGTGGTAGATGATTAAAGAGAGAAAATCCGTTGCTGAAACAGGATTCTATAGGTAAGACATAGCCGGTGGTGCCCTGACACCAAAGATTCTCAGCAAGCTCTCCCAGCATGCCCTCTTCAGTGCCATGGCTGGTGTGTGTAGAAATTCAGTAGATGGTGTGCTGAACTTTCTGGGCAAGTCAGAGGGAAGAGGGAAAACCTCCAGGCCTATCCTTCACTTAGCTCTTATTTTTAACAAATGAAAAATACATAGAGCAGTTGTCATTTGTTAAAGTGTAGCAGAAAGAGCGAAACAGGCCAGTGGAGGCTTCATCAAGAATGCTCATTCAGAATGATGAATGTGGCTAAACACACATTTGTTCGTAAAACTTGCAGAGTGGCTGAGCATCATTAAGCATGAGAAATAGGTGCAGCATGCTGAGAAGAGAGTGGAGCAAACAGATGTTGTGAATTTTCACAGGCATCCTTCATCCACCGGTCCATCATTAATATAGTTGAAGGTGATCCTTTCTTTTTATTTAATAAGCACAAACAAAGTGCATGTGCTATGATTCTGCTGACACGCCCTTTTTTTTTTTTTCCCTTGGAGAAGTAAGAACATGTAAGGATGGGGAGCGTATGTGGACAAATGAACTCTCTGTGAGCCTGTAAGGTGATATGAACCTTGGGGCTATAACTTGAGAGGGGTACTACTTTTATGTTTCCTTTTCACTCATCCTGCAGTAGCAGGAATCCTAATTACCCCAACACCCTGCCTGCTACCTAGCAGATCGTCTAGATTTGTGGGTGAGTAAGAAGTCTTATGGCTTTTGCCCTTGGTACTTTTGAATTCTACTTCCTTCAGATGCATCCAACTTTTGCAATGATGCATTACAGTTTGTTTTGTGACATCAGTTGGCCAGAAACTCTTTTCTCATATGTGCAAAACTTCCTCAATGCTACCTGTAACATCCAAGTCTATTCCTTTTCCTTCCTTCTCTTCCTGCTTACTTTCTAGGTCTTAGAGAGCTTAGGTCTTGACCTTACATACACTTTATAGGCTTTCCTTCACCTTTGTGCATAGCTGAGGCTGCTGATGTTTAATCCCACAGCTCTGTCTATTATCAAAACATCAGCAGCCCTGCCTTCTGTAACATCCTTTTCCCAGTCTGTTAAATGAAGATAGTAATGCCTTCTTCCCAGGCTTGTTTTGAGTAAAAGCATTTTGTGAACTCTAAAGCACTCTGATTATTATGAATACTGACTTATGATTAATTGAACAATGAGTTCTCTCTATACTGTTTTTCATGTAGGAGTTGTCATTACGTACTTAAATCCTTTCCATCTACTTGCCTTGAGCTTCACATTTAGTGCCAGAGATATTGGGCCTATGAAGCCATGTCTGTTTTTATTGTGTATGTGTGTGTGTGTGTACATGTATATGTGTGTGTATATATGTATGTGTGTATTAATTCGTAGACCAGACTTGGTGGGGAAAAAATACCAAGCAATAAAACAATAATACAGAGCTGTGGACAAGATATTGCTTTAGCTTGCCCCTAATGAATGATGAAGAGAGAAATAACTTACAGTTTTACAATTGCCCATTTCTTTGTCCAAACTATGTGTTATTAAGACCTTGAATACCTTAAGGCACAAGTGAGAAATGCTGCAGTAAGCCATTTAGAACAGAAAACATCTACTGGTAACCTCATATGTGTTTAACTTGTTAGGTTTACTTTTTGACCATTGTTGCCTCCTGCATATGCTTTGATTTGGTATGTTGAGTTTGAATGTGTTTATTTGCATGTGCTCTTGTTGAAAGACCTACATGTCTACTATCAGGGATCCGTTTGTGTTGTAAATGCTACCCTTGCCAGGGTTTTGTGATGATGCTCACATAGTCTTTAGCTCTGGGAGTCATGATCAGCAGAGTTCACAGACCTCAGTGCTGAAGATTCAATTTGAAGTAAAGAGAAACATTGTTTTAGCTAACATTGAATCCACAATCTTTCTAGAGGTAACACACTTAGTTCCTGAAGCCTTACCAACATGATAAAATAACATGTTTACATGCTGGGTGTGTTCTAATCATTTCCTTCTGTTGGCCCCTTCAATCTCTAGGGCAGCACATGTGTCCTTGGACATTTTGAGTCACCCTGGATTTCCTACAGTTTATTATTGAGAATAAATATAACTGTGAGTTCGGCATGCTGTTTTATCTATGTAAATGATTGCTCCCAAGAGGAACAAATGCACCTAGATTCAAGCGAGTCCTGGGAGCCAGCATCATGGATTGTGGTTGCCACATGCTGCCACCCAAACTTTGAGAACCCTGCTGTTTACTCTGGCTGTGTGGGCACTTGGCCGAATGCACCAGGAGGTGGGGAGTGAATGTGGAGACACCGGGTAGCATGATTTGTTTTCCTGCTTAAACTGCTTAAAGACATGAAGATTTATCTGTGAATGAGGTTCAGTGATCACTTATGCACAGCCCCAAGTGATTACCATTCAGAGACTTTGAGATCCAAGCCCCCTGAAGGTTATAAGTGTTAGGGTACAAGAAGCAGGTGGAGTTGACCCTGGCACTTTTTGGTAAGCTGAATGGTGTAAGAGAACACATGCATATTGGAGTGCATGATAATCTCTGCTGGTGCCTCTAGAGGACTGAGAATTTGTTGTTCTAGAAATGATGTTGGTCTTCACCTCTTGGTCATCTCAGCCAGGCCCCAATCACTGCTTAGATGGATGTAGTGCACCTTGCTCTGGGCATGGAAGCTTTTAGGAAAGTCTCTCTGCCTCTGTATCTTCATTGGTAAGATAGGGATAAAATGGGACCAAACTCATAGTATGTCAAGAGGATTAAATTTAATGTTCCCCAGTTACTTAGGTACCCATATTTTTCTGGGTCTTTCTCAAGCACCAGTTGAAGGTATTGTCATTCAGTACCCATGGTTATAATGAAAATCATTAAAATTTCACAGATACCAATAAAAACTGGTCTTGCTCTATGTCAGGAGTTGGCAAACTATGGCCTGCTGCCTCTTTTCATATGCCCATGGGCTATGAATGATTTTTTACATTTTTAAGTAGTTGGAAAAATCAAAAGAAGAAGAATACTTTGTGACACATAAGAATTATATGAATTTCAGACTTCCATGACCATAAATAAATTTCTCTTTTCATTATTAAATGTTACAAAAATTGTACTCAATTATTATTATAATATTTTGAATTTCATTAATAAAACTTAAGTAGAAAACATTTTTTTCTCTTGTTAGTGCCTACATGATAATCTTTATTTTACTGATTGACCCACAAAGCCTAAAATTTTTATTATCTGGCCCTTGAAAGGAAATTTTACTCATCCCTTACCTAAGTCATTCCATAAATCACAGTAGATGAGTGGATTTCAAACTGTGGGTCATGATACATTGTTTGTGGGTGAAATTAAAGGGTTGCAAATAGCATTTTAGAATAAGATGAAATAGGATAAAATAACATAGAAAACATCAGAGTGCATTGCACATGGTAAGGTTAAGTGTTGCTTTTTGAAGCTTTATTTCAGAGGGCTTTGTGCATGCATGTGTGTGGACACATATGCCAAGTCATCGTGTCACATGTAAGGTGGATCATGGTCAAGAGCGGAAAGCCACAGCACTGGATTGTAAGCTCTGTGAGGGCAAAGAGCCTGTCTTATTCATCTTTGTTTCCTTTGGGCCTGGTGTACTGCTGGGGTAAAAAGGCTTTTATAAGGGTTTTGAAGAGATGAATGAATGCTTTCAGGGAATAAATAAGGCATGATTATTGACCATTATGGACCCAGCTACTAGATAAACTCTGGACATATCTTGCTGTGTTTAACTCAATACATGTGGTTTCCTAAAATAAAGACATGCAGATCAATGGGTGGACAAATACATTTTTTTCTCTATTATAGAAGATTCACACAAGAAACTGGGCATATGTTCCATCCTGAAGGATTTATATGCTGAGTGATGAGCATTGTGCATAGAAAGAGGACAAACACTAGGTTGAGGGTCCTGAGTTCTGGTGTCCACTGTACCCTGAGCTGCTGAGAAACTTGGACTCATCACCCATGACTTTGACCAAGTTCCTTCAAGCCAGGGAAAGTGAAGAGGATGGTAATGACTACTGTACACCTCAGCTCTGAGGATCAGAGGAGGAAATGGATCAGAGAGTGCGCTGAAAAGTGTAAATCCTCATACCGAGGCATTGCTCATTGCTACATCATATTAAAATATTCGTGTCAGACCTGTAGTGTGGACGAGGCGTGTGTGAGACACAGTGGAAAATAGAAGTTCAAACAAAATAGAAGTTCAAAAGTTGTTATTGATCTTTCCAGCAGTTAAAGTAAGAACCTTAAGGTAAGGACTCTATAGTCCTCACAGTTAAATTGGTGAAAAGATCGATAACAACACAATTTAAAGTAAGGCAATAGCAGAAGAGGTGTTGTGAGGCCATCCATGTTTTTGTAAATGTTCTGACTCTAAAAAATAAAAATAAGGCATATGCTCCAGAAGGAGGTGAGGAGAGGAGATGAGGGGAAGGGAGGCAGTGGTGAGAGGTGTGTGAATATTGGATGGAAGGGAAGGCCTGGCCTGGCTATGGTCATGGCAGCAGAGACGGGGAGCCCCTGCGGATGAAAAAGTCCCTTCTGAGTGAGTGACTCCCTGGGCTAATTGGTGCATTACTCTCTGTGATGGGCCTGATGGTGCTGAAATAACAAAATGAAAAATCAAATGAGAAATGGAACCCGGGAGTCTAAAAAGTTAGTAAATTTTGACATTAGAAATATAATCAAATTTTACCAGTGCTTTTCTGTAGTGACAGCCAAATCCATCCGCGTCAGAGCGGCAGCCTATGGTGTGTGGTTTCATGTGGCTTTTCTTCTCCTCCTCTCTTTTCCTTTTGCAAAATCAGCATTAGGCTATTTGGAGGACAGGCGAGAACTATTATGTTAAATTGTGCTACCTACAACTTAAGCTTCTGTCTTTGCTAAAGCTGCCAGTTTTTATAAACAACAGAAGACAGAAAGGGTTTACTAAGAATAATGTTGAAGCCCAAAAGAATCCTACAGCCTATAAATCTTAATAGAGGTTCTGAGATTCCAGCAGGCTGGATGTGTCTCTTTTACCCAGGCTCACTCCATCTTGGCTCCCTCGTGATGACTCCAATTTTCTTGAAACACAGGCACGGTGCCTTGAATTTACTTGTGGCACTATTTGCCTACAAACAGGAATACATGCATATAACCTATGCAAATCAATAAAAACATGTCAAGACCTCTTAGATCGCACTACTCTTCTAAAATGCAATTTATCTTGCTGCAAATGAGAGTAAGGGACTAGGAAACAAATAGTGCCTGATCATTTAACTAGCACCTGTTGTCAGTGCCTTTGAAAACTGCATTTTTCATTTGACATACAGTAAATTGCATTTTCATATATATTGAATGGGAAAGACAGCTGGGAATATACATATACAGCCCTTTATGAATTTTATGAACAATGGATATTTTAGAGCTGTATGTTTAGAAGGGTCACATCAGGCACTGCAAATCTATTTGTTCTTCCGGTGTTAACTGTGAACGTATTGTACTTTTCTTATGGCTGGGTGTTGGAGCGCAGCAATTGCTGAAAGTATAATTATAACATTCATGCTAGGTGAAGCACAATTACTATAATTTTTGTATAAAATTGAATATAACTTAAATGTGTAAATGTGAAACTATTTTGGAAAAAAAAGTTTCTCAGGGGAAAACTGCTTTTTATAAATTACATTATTCAGTCAATCCCTTTGTTGGCTTAAATTATGAGCCACAGGTTTTTTTTTTTTTTAATGCAATATTTTGTTTGCACAAATTCGACAACACTTAGGCTTATCAGCAACAATGGTTTTCACATTAGTGAGCATGGTTTGGCAATATTATTTGACATCTGGAACAAGCTATATTATACCAGACATATCAAGTATAACTGAATGGATCATTTAACTGGCATTTGTTTCAAAAACTCCCACTCTTTAGCTTTTGTCTGGCTGTCATGATATGCCGGCAGCAAGTCCCATGTTCCCCCAGCTTCTGTGCCTCTCGTCTGCCTTTGACTCATGCTCACTTCCTCCTTAAGTCGGGTATTTTGAATAATGGTAACGAGACCATATTCTTGCGTCTGTTTATTTTTGGAGAAGGTCACAGTGCCAGACAGCTGCAAAGGCCCGAGGGGCTTTGTGACCATTTTCACCAGGAATCAGAGCATCTGTTGCACCTTTTTCTCACCTTGAGTTCTTGATGGCGGGTCCCCTGGCATGTGTACATTTTTTGAAGCTATGTCACAGGGAGATCTACTGTATTGAATTTCATGTAACTTGGATAGAGAGGATAAACTGGGAAGAATATTCTTGCATTGCATCCATAAATGAAAGAACCACATGGGGGCAGAGAAGGAAGAAGTTGGAAATTCGAGGAAATGATAATAGCAGAATTTCAGTGCTTAAAATCTCTCTTAATTTGTCTAGTTAATGTTCCCTGACGTTTCGGGATACATGGTCACTATTTCGGGGCCTAGCCCCAAAGTTTCATATTATCGCTGCTACTGATTTAACTTTTTGCTCTGATGAAAGAATTCTCTCTTCAGGATCTCAAATCCAAGATCATAAAAACCTCTATGGGGAAACTGGTTTGAGAATGCCCAGGGTACTTTCTAAATGAGAGGTAATGCATTTACTTCTTGTGGTAATGTTCCTGCTATTGTTATTTGTTTATTGTTTTCATTTATTTACTTGTTTTGGGTGGAACTTCTCTTTTTAAAAACTTAGCAAGGTACAAACAGACCTTACGCAGGTTTCTGACCAAATTCATACCATTCGTTCATAATAATTAAAGGGAAAGAGAGTCTTATTATGTAAAGTGACTAATGAGCAAGTCTCAAATAAAAGGCTAAAGTCAAATAATGGGATAAATCATGGCTTAGTCTTATTTTCATTGCATTTGTTAAAATTATTTTTATCAACACAAATGTGTCAGAAGTTGGAGATTTAGGCTAAAAAGGTCTTTATTATCTATACTGATATCACTGAAAGGAACTGGCCAAGGTGGCCTTACTGTTGGGAACGAAAAGAAGTTTCAGTCCTTGTAACACTTTCTTTCAGGTTAATTGGAGACAAATCCAATCATTCAGCCTTTCATTCATTCAATAAATATTTCTTGATCATCAAATGTTATGTGAGAAGCACCACATTCACGTCCTTTATTCCATACAAGGTAGTAATGTCCATCATTTGTACATTAAGTGAGGAATAAAGGCAAAAACAAAAATAAACGGTGACACCATCAACAAAAACCAAAGCAGAACAATCCCAATTATGAAAGCATAAAGTAATGAAATATTTAGGAATAAGCTTAATCAAGGTAATGAAAGACTTATACATCGAAAAGTACAAAACATTGCTAAAAGAAATCACAGATACAAATAAATGGGAAAACATCCTGTGTTGGTAGATTGGAAGACTTAATATTATGAAAATTTCTATACTCCCCAAAGCAGTGTACAGATTCATTATAATCCCTATGAATAACCCAATGGCATTTTTAGGAGAAGTAGAAAGATCCATCCTAAAATTCATATGAAATAGCAAGAGACCCTGAATAGCCAAACTAGTTTTGAAAAAGAACAAAGTTGGAGTCCTTACACTTCTTCATTTGAAAACTTTACCACAAAGCAACAGTAATCAAGATGATGATGTCCTGGCTTAAAGGTGGATATATAGACAACTAGAACAGAATAGAGAGCCCAGAAATAAACAAAGGTGTCAGATTACACAGTAGGGAAAAGACAATCTCTCCAATAAATGATATTGGGAAAACTGGATATGTACGTGTAAGAGAACAAAGTTGAACTCTTATTTTATACCATATTCAAAAATTAATTTAAGATGGATTGAAGACCTAAAAGTAAGACCTAAAATTTTGAAGAAAGCATAGAGGAAAAGCTTCAGGACAAGTGGGATTTGCATTGATTTCTTAGATATAATACCAAAAGCAAAAATAGATATATAGGACTACATTAAACTTAAAAAACTAATGCACATCAAAGAAAACAAGAGTGAAGAGGCAACCTACAGGATGAGAGAAAGATATTAACAAATCGTATGTTTTATAAGGGGTTAATAGTTAGACTAAGAAATGCCCAAACTAAACAACAAAAATACAACCTGATTTTTAAAAAATGGGCAAGATACTTGAATAGACATTCTGCAAAGAAGATACACTAATGGCCATGAAGCATATGAAAAATTGCTCAACAATACTAATAGAAATACAAATCAAAACCACAATGAGCTATTACCTCATACCCATTAGAACAGCCGCTGTCATAAGAACAGAAAATAACACGTGTTGGTGAGGATGCAGAGAAATTGGAACCCTAGTGCACTATTGGGGGGAGTGTAAAATGCTGCAACCATTATGGGGAACAGTGTGGAAGTTGCTAAAAGTATTTAGAGGATTCCTGTGTTATTCAGCCATCTCACTGCTGGGTATATATTTAAAAGAATTCAAAGCAGTATTTAAAGAGAGGTAGTTGCACATACATGTTCATTGCAGCATTCTTCACAATAGCCAAGAGGTGGAACCAACTCAAGGGTCAATTTACAGATGAATTGATAAAGAAAATGTGGTGTACACACATGGTGGAATACTATGCAGCATTACACAAGAAGAAAATCCTGTGACTTGCTACAACATGGCTGAAACTTGAGAATATTATGCTCAGTGAAATAAGCCAGTCACAAGAGGACGTGTCCTATTACGATTCTACTCATATGAAGTATCTAGAGTAGTCAAAATCATAGAAACAGAAAATGGAAAGGTGGTTGCAGAGGAAGAGCTGGTGGGAGGGGAAAAAGAAGAGGCAGAATTGATGTTTAGTGGGTGTAGAGTTTCAGTTTTGCAAGATGAAAAAGTTCTAGAGATCTCTTGTACAACTATGTGAATAGACTTCACACTACTGAACTGTATACTGAAATTTTAAGATGGTAAATTTAACGTCATGTGTTTTTACCTCAATAAAAATAATAGCCATCAAAGTAGATGTTGGTCTCTGTCTTCAGGGGATCTTGGAATCTAGTCAGAAAGATATAACTTTAGCTTATTTGTGACTGAAATTATATTAGGCAGGGAGTGGCTAGGGAAGGCTTCCTGGAGGAGGTGGGTCTTGGGCCTTGGTAGTTACAGTCCTTAGGCCACTTGGTAGGACTTTCTCACCTTCTTGGCTGCTGGTAAAGGAGTTCATGTTGCATAATATACTGCTGAGGCAGAGTGTGAGGCTTTTTTGGGGGTGGGTGGGTGGGATGGAGGCCCATTGTTCCACTGGGTAAATTAGCAGCTTTCTACCCAAGACCAATGTTTATTCAACAGTCCTATGCACCTGCCTCTGTGCTCTGCCAAGGCCCATGGATGTGATCCAGCCTTAGGCCTAGCTGCTTCATCTCCGGCTTTCTTCTGCATGGGTTTTCATACACATCAGCCTATTTATTTTCAAATTCCTAAGGAGAACCAGGCTCATAAATCATTAGGATACCCCAAATGAATTATAATTTCATCCACTAGGGTTGTTACCTTAATGCCTCTCTAATTATGTTGTGTACTCAGACTTTAGATGCTCACTGGGGAGGAATAGTTAAAGCAGTATAGGACATTGACCTGCATCTTTTTCTGTTTAAGTTTCCTCTGGCCAATAGACCTCTTTGGGAAAGGGATGTGGTTCAGTTTGTCCTTGGAACTGATCCTGCCCTTGACTGCTTTGCTCTGTATCACAGGGGGCTGTCACCTACAGTTGCATTTCCTAAGCTCCCTCATCAGCTGCTTCCTATTGGGTTTGACCAAAGGGAGGCCCTGGCAGGAGACTGGAAGGCAGGAGGAAGGAATAAGCCAGGGTGCTTTACTCTACTGGTGGTTTCTCTGTTAGAAGCTGCATCTGTGCTGTGGCCCTAATTCCTTTAGAATACAGTCCAGCACAATTTTAGCTTTGGTTGGTGATTTTGCCACAATTTTCCCTTTGTCTCTTCAGAGGTGTTAATGGTTTCTTGCTGTTGCTTCTCCATCATTTGTATATGCAATTCCCTTCATTAAATTCCTTCAGTTGTAAATATTAGAATCAGTTTCTATTTTCTAGCTTTGACCCTGATGGAACTTTTTTGAGCCTAAGGACTTTTTGGCAGTCCATGGGCCTTCAGAAAGCCCTGAATAGTTCTGTCCACTAAAAACCCATGTACTGAAGGAAAGCTGACAGTGTCAATAGCTACACATTTCAGTATTAGTTAATAGGAAAACACTGTAGCCAAAAGAGAAGGGAATAGATAAGAATGTGAAGGTAAACTGACTTGTGTTCCATGAGTCTTGTTTTACTTTTGGTAGCATATAAATAGTGAAATGGGATGGAAATACATACTGGGATCCTAGACTTTATTTTAGATCATGAATCTGATAAACATGGTGTCTTTATTTTAGGGAAAATATCAGAGTGATAACTCAGTATGGCTATCTATTCAGTTTAATAAGGCTATATTTATTATATGAGTACCTTGATGGTCTGGCATTAGGCAACTATAAACTGGAAGAGCCCCATCTAAGCTAAAAAGGGGTGTTTGGATTGGGAATAAAAAATATTAAAAATTCATCTACAAGTTATATTAGTCTGTATCCATTTTTGCTTTTTTTTTTTTTTTTAAATGTGGGTGGTTCCCTGGCTGGGAATCGAACCCAGACCACAGCGTTGACAGCACTGAAGCCTAGCCACTACACCACCGGGGAACTCTGGGTTTTTTTGCATCTTGAGATAAAAAATATAGTTGAATTATTATGAAAATTGCAAATGATGGAGCCTTTGATTTTAGGAGTCTTGTATTCCCTTTGGGATTTGTTGGAGCTTCCTCAACAAGTTGGCTGGCGAGGCCCTTACTATCTTCAAGAGATGGGCATTCCCATTCAAACTTAGAAGTACTCAAAAATTGATGTTATTTTCTACTTTTCTCCTCCTCTTTGGTTTTTAGGATACCAAAGAGTACTGGGTGGGTGACATGTAATACCATGTAGTTTTCCCAAGGGGTAGACTTTGGACTGAGAATGACTGCTGATGGTGTAGAAAACATCCAAATCAAAACAACAACATACTCAACAGTATTGACTCAGCAAGTGCGGGGTCATGAGGTTTAGCAGTTAACAAATTAGTTCCTACTCTCATTGAGTTTACAATCTGCTGAAGAATGCTGACAATTAAGACAATAATCCAGGGGAGTTACAAGGTGTTGGAGAGCAGAGAAAAGGTATCTAGACAGACCAGGTAAGTGGAAATTTGAAAGACAAGAGTAATTTACTTGGTGTAAGCACCAATAGAAGAGGATTCTGGTCAGAGGTAACAGAGTTGTCAAAAGTCTGGAGGCATGAACACAAGAGAGATATTGCCTTATGGGAAATTACACAGAAATATTTTAAAGTTGGGTGTTTTTAAAAGTAAAATTACAACCTTTTTTTTTTCAAGTTGTTGTTTTCTTAACCTTGCCAAGGAGAGGATCATTTTGGTAGAGGTTGTTATTCAATGTGATTGAATATGATTGGGTATTATTACTTGCTGATGGGACTTAATTTTCTCATGTTTAAATATGATCCATTATCTTGTGTCTAGGTACATTAAAATGACTTTAAAATGAGAAACAAGTGAACTCGGATATTTCAGTGAGTGTAAACGTACTTGTGTATTGAACTAAACTGAAGGGTGCTGAGATATTTTAATACCAAGATTATTTGCTCAAATCCCAGGGTTGCAGGACTAGGTTAGTCCTCTGTGATAAAGGGGCTGGCCAGGTGGCAATAGTAACTCAGGATTTTTTATTATTTTTTTTTCTAACCTTATTCTGTTCTGTTTTTTTTCTCTTGGCTTCTTTTTCTTTCTTTCCTTCCTTCTCTCCTTCCCACTCAAAACTTGTCAACTTGCAATACCCCTGGTAAAACTCATTTATACTGCTGACCAAATTTTCTGGCTTCAGCCAGCTGTTCAGTTTTTTTTCTTATTGAAGGCCCTAAACTCTTCTCACTACTTGTTCTGAAGATAAATTAGCGACTTCTAAATAATGCAGTGAACCCTAATTCTCTTTGATTAGTAGCGAGTTAGATGATAGCGACCCATTGAAATTGGCCATCAGCATAAATAATGAGTGAATGAACTGATAAAATGCAAAGTCACCGGCCGTCATAAATCAAATGAAATCCACTTTCTCTGGAAGTCACTGAAATTAGAAGTCCATGCTCCTATTAATTATTTTGCCTTCTGAAGACGACAGTGTTATAAATCAGCCTTGAAAGGCCCTTCACTTAGAAAGCTGAAGGAGTGCGTCTGCTTGCAAATTGCTTTGTGTACGCACCTAATTGTTTCTTAAGTAATCCACCTTTGTAGTGTGTCTTCAGGAACCAAAGAAGGTACCCCTTCATTTGGGATCCATGAATATGGCTTTAGGAAGGGCCTTGGGCAGGGCCAAAATGGACTGGGCCATTATTCACCTCCTCACCTAGCGTCCATACTTTGTGACTCAGACCCCCATTAGGGACAGGCATTGTTGGAGTGGTTTTCTACGGCTGGTGGTAGGCCCCAGGCCATGTCCTTATCTTGTCTGGACTCAACTTCCAGCCAGGCCTGAGAAGCCAATCTTCACTTGATTTCAGTGAAAACCAATGTTTTATAAACTGGAGAAATAATGCTGATGGAAAACATTGACTTCTTAGGTTCATTTTAAGAGTTGTAATTTGCATTGGGTGTGAAAAGAAATAATTTTTGTTAAAAAGTGGGTGGGAAATTAAATTTATTTAGGAGCTTATTTTGCAGCAGACGTTAAGTGAAAGCACCATTCTGTGGAAAAGAGGTTAATTGCAGGGTAGGAAACGTTGTAAATTAGTTTTCATTTTGGACCACTACCTGTCATATCTGAAATTCTGAAGTTGAGACTGCTGATTAAAAAAAAAAAAATCATTCTCTTGGATGTGGTCTCAAAAATTTGGTCCAGCTTTGACATGCATCTGTAGATCATTAGCACATCTGGGTAGACTAACAAGGACATTCTCTGCTTCCCATGAGCGTGTGTGTATGATTTTTGTTGGCCTCTGTGGAGAGATCGATGGCAAGGTTATGGGGGTGAAGATAAGCATTGGTAGGAGGTGGTTCTTAAGACCTTAGGTGCTGGACAGGTGTACAGTGAGTGTCCACAGACTGCAGTGTTAGGATGGGCTTCACAGATGGAGGTGTGTGGGGATATAGTTTTAAAGGAGAAAGCATTCTTTTCCATTTTTAAAACATTTTACCATCTACTATAGGCCTACCAGTTTCCACTTGTGGCCAGGGCAGTCATTGTAAATGATAGCATTGGAAAATGAAAATTATCTACTGGATTATAAGAAGCATATTCTCCTCTTTGTATTGTAATCACTTGGATGTCCTGGCCTGTTTTGAATCATCCACGCAAAGAGGGGGTGTGTGTATATATGTGCATGCGTGTGTGTGTATGTGTTTGAATCATCCATGTAAAGAAGGGTGTGTGTGTGTGTGTGTTCGTGTGTGTGTGTTCCTATATAGCCGAAAAGAAAATCTAGTATTAAAGTGGATGGTATACATTCTCCTATGTAAGTAGGTTCTGACGTTGGGGTTAGTTGTTACTAAATCGTTTGTGAGTCTGAATAACCCATCCTGGAAACTAAATTTCATGATGGATAATTGGGCCTTATGTCATGAAGTAGAAAGCAATTATTCCTTGGGATATTGACCCTGAATGCCAAGATGTTTTGGATTATGTCCTTGAAAGCAGCCAAGTCTGAAGTTTCACAGTGATTCCATGGGGCTGGGATGGGAATTCCCCTTTGGCATGGGAAGATGTCCTAATCCCCTGGACACTTGCAGAGTGCTTAATCCTGGTTACTGGGCCTCTCTCATGCAGCTTCCTTCTCAGGATAGTACAGTTCTGCTTGTGGTGGAAGACAGGTCATAGAAGAAAATGGAGCTCACTGTCTTCCTGACTTGCATCTGGAACTCAGGGAAGCCCCTGCCAGTGTTTTATGATCCAGGACAGAGCAAATCCTCTGTGGTGACTGTTTCCCTGAAATTGATGGTGTGTGTATCTATGTTCGTCTTGTTTTTGCCTGGCTTCAGTCTTAAAGCTGTGTTTACATGATGGGAGCATGCAATAAAGATTTGTTAATTGTTGGAAACACAACAGGATCAGGAGAGTAGCTCGTCTGAGTAGTGCTAGTATCTTGTTGGATTTCCTTCTCTTTCTGAGGTTTGTGAAGGATAAGCTAGGTCCTGACTATCTGAATGACTGTGTCCTCCTAGAATGAAACATTTTGACTCATGATTTATGGGTTTTAGAACATCCTCCTTTTTTGTGGGTAGTGTTTTTCTCTGGGATAGTCTCAATTTATCATGTTTTCCTGGTATAATTATTAATAGCAATCCCCTCCTCCCTTTCACTCTCAAAATGATCCAGATTTGGATGATCCCCCTATATATAACATTTGAAAGGAATTTATTTGTTGCCCCAGTCCCGTAGAGACATTGGCGTATTGAGATAACCAAGGCTTTGGAAATATGCAAACTTTGAACTTATTTCCTAGCATGTGACCTTGGGCAAGTTAACTTCTCTAGGTCTTTGTTTCTTTATTTATAAATGAGGATCATTGTACATGCCTCACAAATTTATGCTGAGGATTAAATAAAGCAACATGTAAAGAGCCCAACAAATTGCTGGGTAGATAGATAGATAGAGAATAAACACATTTGTTTTCCTGTCCTCAGACTAAGCCAAGAAACCTGGTGAGGAGGACAGAGGCTTTGCCATGTTTTGAACCCAACTTTGCACTGATACAAATAGTTAAGTCAGCATCAGTGTAACAAAGAGAGAAAAAAAAATCCTCCTCTACCATTTTGGTGTGGAAAAAGAATGTGAGGAAAGGTCTGCTTCCCAAAGACTCTTGGAATGTCCAATAAAAAGATGCAAAAAGCCACATAAAGAAGCTGAATTTACTCTTGAGTCCAACAAAGTTCGATTTATCATTTCTAGCAAAAGGATTAGGAGGCTGGCAACAGGTGCAATTAATGGCTTTGCCTTTCAAATGTAGTATGATGGTGAAAATAATTTATTGGTCTTGAAGCCTCTGTCTCTTCATCTGTGAAACAGGGATTAAAAAGATTGTAGTGAGAATGAAATGGAATCATACATGTAAAGGAATACTGCAAGCCACAGAGTGTTGGGCATGTGTGGGAAGTTATATTTTCCTTGTTTATACAGAGCTAAGGCAAGCACACAATTTGAATACTAGCCCAGGGATAAAATGGCCAATCCATATGGTCAAAAGATTCACAAATCTTTAAAATGATACTCAAATATTTTGACTATGTGTACTTGCCTACTTACTATGGTGTTTGTGTCTCCCCAGCATTCATATGTTAAAACCTACCCCCCAAGGTGTGGAATTAGGAAATGGGGCCTTTGGGAGGTTATTAGATCATGAGAGTGAAGGCTTATAAACAAAATTTGCACCCTTATAAAAGAGGTTCCAGAATGCTCTCTTGCCCTTTCTGCCATAGGAAGACACAGTGAGAAGTCTGTGACCCAGATGAGGGCTTTGATCTCAGGCCTCCAGCCTCCAGAACTATGAGAAATAAATTGTTTACATGCCACCCAGTCTATGATATTTTGTTTTAGTAGCCCAAGAGAACTAAGATATTGACTGAGTCACACACTTTAGAGAGTGGTGGAGTCAGAATTTGAACTTGGGCCAACTGACCCCACATAGCTTGGTTTACACTGTTTGGATTCTCATCCTCCTCCATTACAACCTTCACTTTTTTGTTGTTTAATAAATTCAAAGAAGACTGTGAACGCTTTGGAGAATTTTGAGGGTAGGTAGCTCTGTCCTGTTTTTTTATTGATTGAAAATCATACTTTAATCACACACATACACTATCCTTCATACTTACTGCTAAGGCTCAGCCCTCAACCCAATCCACTTTGTTCTCTGGAGGTAACTACCTGAGGAATTTGCTAGATTTACTCATTATTTTGTGAATTTATATGTTTCCACACATAGTCACATATTATAGAATTTATAGTACTGTATAAGATCAGCACCTTGTTGTTTTCACTTACTGGTAAGTGTTAGATATCTTTCCATGTCAGTACATGTAGATGGGCTTGCCCTTTTTGACTTGTGCCCAATATTCCACAGTGTGGACATGCAAAAATTTATTTGGCCACTTGCCTTCTGATGGACATTTGGTGGATGATGGTTAGGCATTTCTTTTTGTCAAATCAGTAATGAATGACCTGGTTAGGGCCTTTTTGTGTACATCTGCAAGTGTTTCTCTTGGATATCTTCTAAGAATTGGAATTGCTTAATCATAGTATATGCATATTTTAAGTTGTAATGGATACTACAAAATTGCCCTCCATAGTGATTTTATCAGTATTCATTCCTACTAGTGATGTGTGAAAAGTACCATTTGACCCGTGCCCGTGTATACCTTTGGCATTAGGACACTTTAACAATAATTGCAGTCTATTGGGTATAACATGATATATTGCACTGCCACTTAAAATTTGCATTTTCTTGCCAGTTTGAAAATTATTTCATATATTTATAGTCTATCGAGATTCTGTTTTTCTATTTTGAATTGCTCATAAATACTATTTGCCCACTTTTCTATTGGCTTACAAGACTTTTACTTATTCATTTGTAGTTAGTCTATATATTTAAATATACTTGACTCTCATGTATTGCAAATTGTTTTTTTTCCAATCTGTTGCTGTCTTTCAACTTTATGGTGTTTTTTTATTACATAAAGATTTTAAATTTTGATATTGTCACATTAACAAGTCTTTTCCTTTATGTTATTTGTGTCTTGTTGAAGGCCCCCCTGAACCTTAGGCCATACACATATTCTGCTGTATTTCTTCTAAAAGTTTGATTTTAAAAAATTTTACCTTTTAGGTTTTGATCCATTGGAGAGAGATATATATCTGCCTCTCAGTATGGTTTCAGGGAATCTATACAGATAATGTATAAGGGCACATTTTGTTAACTATAAAACTAGTATAGACTAATGCGTGCAGGCTTTGTTTTGATTTTGGTCCAGTGAAGATAATAAATCTTTGCCTTACCCATCTCAGAGAACTGTCATGAGCATCAAATTGGATGTATTTGTGTAAAATTGAAAATGCTATGCAAATTATTCATTGCTGAGGAAACCCAACAGGTGGACTGGAATTGACAAATATTCACCAAACCCATGAGGTTATTGCAGTGAGGGAGGGTCATATCCATAGGGTATCCTCAGGGGAGAATTGTTGGAACATGATGTATGGGGACTCTTACGTCTTCACCCACTTGAATGAAAAAGTTTAGTGTTGGCCCTTTAAGAGGGTACAGACAGTCCTGTATACTTACAGTCCTGTAAGTGTAAGTAATAGGCAAAATGGGCACTGTGTGGAGTTCTTGTGCTAAGGGAATCAAGAGGCAAAATGGGTGGGACAGCTGCATATTTTCTTGTCTTATCAAAGTGGTTATGCCTAGTTTTTGTTTTATTTAAAAAAATGAAAGCTTAATCTTTATTTATGCATTGTAGAGTGCATTTCTCTTTCTTGCCCTGCTTTCCCCCATTTTCATGTTGAACACAAGTCTCCAAAACCTAAGCAACTATCAGAACACTACATCATTGAATATTAATGTAAAAGAGTAGGAAAAAGAAAAATAACAATAATAATGCCTTTTTTTTATTATAATAGTGACAATCGTTTTTCCTCTGTGAGAGAAACAATGCTAGTTGTGGTGATCTGTTACTTTGGTGGCTCCAAATGAACCACACCCCTAGGTATTCACACTTCTGTATGGTTCCCTTCCTTGGTGACTCTGAACTTGGCCAGTGGCACATTAGTGTATGTGGGATGCAAGGAAAAACTCAGTTGAGTGCTTGCACATTGGAGCTGCTTTTCTTGGAATACTTAATCTTAGAATCCACCTGACGGGTAAAGAAACTCAATTTAGCAATATTGAGGAGAGGTCGCAGCCCCATTCATTACCCCAGGCTCTTGGCATGTGGTTGAAGCCATCTTAGACATCCCATCCCCTGCCATCATCTGATGGCAAACACATGAAGGACTTTAAGTGAGCTCAGTAGAAGAACTGCCCAACTCAGTCCCTCCTAACCCTCAAAATTATGGACAAATAAAATGGTTGTTTAAATCCACTATCTTTGTTATATAGCAATAGATAACTGAAACATCGGGTTAAAAGACACACCCACATATTAAACTCAGTTTAATGCATGAGGATTAACTATGCATGGTTTTTCATACCTGAGAAGTTAGTATTTTTGGACTTTGGTTCAGGCTCTTTTATCAGAAGACTTTTAACTCTCATTTACCTTCCCAGTTTAGTCCACCCTAAATTGCGGTGTTGTGTTTGGGGTATGCCCGTTTCATTAAAGAAAAGGTTGTGGAAGAAAACACTTGTCCCTTTCCCATTGAGGCCGTCAAGAAAAGCCCATGGGAGGAGATGGCTGGGTAAGGATATTTATTTTTGCAGCTTGTGTCCATGGGGGAACCTGGAAGAATTTATAAATCCATCATTTGTAGTCATTAGGCGGCATGGTGGTCAGTATAGGAGACTCTTCTCATTAATTCAGGGGAGATTTACTTGTGTCACCCTCATTAGTATTTATGGCATTTATCCACATCAATCGCTAGTGCATTAACAGGGAAATAACTAAACCTCCCAGGGTTTGTTGGCGCTAATAAAATGAGCTGGAAGTTCCAGAAATCACCATGATCAGAACTATTCTAAACCACAGCCTGTAATTGATCCTTTCAAAGTACCCTCAGGATGTTTTCCTGTTCTCTTCTCTTCCAGTGGCATTTGCATATAAGCAAGGTATCTAAGGCCTTCTGTGCAGATTTAGAGGACAGCCCATTTCTTACCATGAAAAAATGTGGGGGGACCCAATGGGGTGGAAAATATTGTTGAACCAGAACTTCTCAGTAAACAAAGGGTTAAATTTCTTCTAATTCTTTTTTGTTTGATCCTGGCTTATAAAAAAAAAAAGACAACACCCTGCATGTAAATATAATTTTATGTATTCTGAACATAAAGATAGTTCTGTCCTACCATATTGATTTATTAGATTCTCTGACATTTTAGTTGTGGTCGTTATGTTATATTTATGAGATGAATGTTGGATTCCCTCATTATGTTATCCTCATTTATTTTACATACTTTTATGGCTGGTTGTGCATCGCTTTACAGTTAAAGCTTTATTGCAGCTGTTAGCGTTGGGGGGAGGGGAAGGCAAATAGTGATTGATCAGAATTTACATGTTTAGTGTTGTAATCATGATTTATTTAATGTTTGCCCATATAAATATAAGCCCACTCTCTGAAATAAAAAATATATACTGTATCTATATTTTAGAAGCATTCTTGTCACCTTCATACCCTTTGGAGTAGAGAATTTGGAATAATCAGATTAGCAATTTCCTTTCAGCCTGGTGCTGAAGAGGGTGCAATTTGGAGCCAGACTGCCTGGGTTCAGATCCTAGCTGTACTGCTTACTGCTGTGTGGCCTGGGTCAAGGTATTTACCTCTCTGTGCTTCTCGTTCCTCACCTGTAAAATAAGGATGCTCTTAGTACTTACCTTATAAGATTATTGTGACAATTAAAAAATTAATATTGATGAAGTTCTTGGCATGGAGAAATTGCTTATTTAATGCTGGTCATTAGAACTCTAATGAGTAGGTGGTAGGTAGGTATATTGGGAAGTCTCACTTCCTTGCAGGTATAAGCCTTCACTTTTAGCTGCGATTCAGAACGGTAAGGACACGTAGAAGGTATGCCCTAGTCAAGACAGGGAATGATTCATTGAGATCTCAAGGTTAGTTCTGAAAATTTGTTTTTCCCGTATATTATCTTTAGAAGTATTTTCCTTTCAGGCCTGCTATTAGCTAGTTTCTAAGGAGTAGCCTCACTTTGCCTCAGTCTTCTATTCCATCATTTCGGTTTAATAATACCTATCTAGAGAATGATGTAGTAGTGACGTGAACACTGGTTTAGAAGTCAGAAGACATTTTACAACCCAAGCCTGCCACCAAATAGCCTCATTACCTTGGCAAAAGACTTCCATCTTTAAAAAGGGCTAAAGTCTCTTCCTCTTTTCACAGAATCATGATTGTGATTGTGAAACAATTTCAGATACTCGAAAGCACTACAGAAATGTTAGGGATCTATTAATAATGGCATTTATGAAGTTGTGGCAAAGATGGTATAATAGATGTGGAAGGCTTTGAAAAAATTCAGGATGTGCTTTAGGAACATAGAGGACACAGCGAATACTCAGCTCTGACTTCTGATGTTCTGGGTGTGAGTCTCAGCTCTTCCTGAGAGACAGAGGCCTGCAGGAACCTCAGGCTCCCTGGATTCTTGGTTCCAAGGAATTTTACCCCTTTATTCAACTCATGTGCTACTATAGTATTTGGCTATATCCTTAGGCGGGGGGATAAAGCCTTGCCCTTGTAATTTTCTTACGGTGTGTCTGTCGAGTGCAGGGCTGTGTATTTTATCTGCATCATTTAGCATAGGCCGTACATTCTGCCCTAGGACCAACAACTCAACATTTGCATTTTACACTTCACAATTTGGCAATGATTCTTTGAAATAATTTATTTGTATTGTCTTGCTTCAGATTTTCAAAAAATAATCCATCTAGTAAAGCAGTTTATCCTTTGTATATATTTATTTTTTGTTTTGAACCTCTTTAGCAAAACTAATGATTTTTAATCAAATCTCTGGACCACTCATCATAATTAGGTTTAGTATTATGAATTATATACAACTCACCATTACATCACACTTCTCTGTGATAGGTGAGTGAATTAGAGTTCATCACAGGATTTCTAGAGCCTTTTAGGGTAATTTATGACATTAAAAAAAAAATCTCCAATTTCTCCTCTGTTACTTAAAACATTTCTAGGAAAACCTGGGGTTTTTTTCTGCCTTCCTTTTTCGCTCTACCTGAAAATGCTGTTGCTTGTTAAGTTTCCCCCACCAAACCACTTTGCCTTCGGAGATTTTATGTGGCTAAATTTGAAGAAAAAAGTTAATCCAAATTGAATTTATAAAATATTATGCTCAGCAAAATAAGTCATGCACAAAAGAGTACGTTCTGTATGATTCCATTTGTATGACATTCTAGAGCTAATCTGTGGTAATAGAAATCAGAACAGTAATTGTTTTGGGGGAACATGAAGAGCCTACATGGGTGAGATGGTAGAAATTAGAAACCTAGATCTTGATTGAATTGGCTATACCTGGGTGTGTGCATTTGTCAAGTGATTAAATTGCACACTTAAGATCTGTGCCTTTTACTCTATGCAAATATATTTCAATAAAAATATGAAAAATTAATTATTACTGTTTTGCACAAATGTTATTTTAGATGCACCTTTAATGATGATTAAAAGTATGGAAATTTTGAGGCAATATGATGCCTTTTCCTTATACCTCATTAGGGCTTAAAGAAAAAGATGTTTATCACAATATGAGATTTTCTAAGTCATTGGATATTTGGAAAAAATTTGTCTGTCAGCTCTGTTAGCCAAGGATGTTCAAGTGGGTACCTGCTGTCTGGGTTAGCTTTTATAGGAAGCCATTACTCATTCTAAAAATGTTCCCTTCTTCTGCTGTTTGAATTATATGGTGGAATAATTTCTTGGCTAATTTTTTTTTTTTTTTGGTGCATACTTCTGAGATACAAATCCACTTTTTCTAATGAATCATTATCATGTGCTACCATCAAAGGTTATTCACTGAAAGCTCCAGAAAAAAAGCAATGAAAACTAATTTTGATTGTTAATGGAAATGTATTTTTAGTCTTAAAGAGCTTCCCTCAGCAATAATTATAGTTATGCCTCTTGGGTGTTTTTGGACTTTTAAATTTACATCTAGTAGCTCTTTTCCATTTAGCAGTTAATCTTTTAACAGAGCTCTGCAAATTTGTTCTTTAGCCTAGTGTTAGGGAAGGATTGGCAGAGGTTTTATTTCTACTCTTTTCCTATTCTTCTTCTTCCTTTTTTTTTTTTTTTTGTCCCCTCGTGATTATGCTTGCAAGGGACCAGCCTGCACTCATTTCTGTGTTATGCTGCGTCCTGGTGGGACTGTGGGGGCGTGGGTAGCAAAGGGCCAGCAGGGAAAGGCAGGAGATGGAGACCTTGCTGTCCTCAGCCAGTGGGCATCTATGGCACTGCCAGCTACCCTTGCTCCATGCAGCACAGAATCGTGGCACAGCAATTGAGCTGATAAAACGTGTTTGCGGGAAGTGGGCACAGCTCAACAGTGTGGCCCAAGACTCGGAAAACACAGGCAGCCTCTTAAAATGTCTGGCTGGCAGCTTCAGACACTGAAGGGTCGTAGGCGTGTAGGGAGGTTTAGAACGAGATGAAAGTTGGTGGCCACTAAGATTGCTTGCTGGTTTGGCTGGTTCTTTGCTGATTTCAGAAGGAGGCAGGAACTGGTTGAAGGACATGGAAAGAGAAGGGGTTTTGGAAGGAAGTTTGTTCTAGTTCTGCCCTCTGATTAAAAAAACTGAATGGTGTCAATTAGGTTAATGGTCAGCCTGATTAAGGAAAGCTTGAGCTACCCCTGAGGATCCTGATCCTGGTGGAAACTGACCTCCTCCATGAAGCCACACTGTGGCCAGACATTTGGGTATTTGCAAAGCAGCACTGAACATTAAGGAATAGTTAAAATTAATTCACTGTACTACAGCTCCTGAGAAAGGAAGCCAGCCCCACACATCAATAAATCTAGATCTGTTTGAAACTACCGTCACTAAATCTTCGTCTTGACTGTTTGCTGGTGGTGTCAGCAGTGGCCCTGGAAGATGAATTTGAGGGGTGGATGAAAAAGGAGCCATATTAAACTGCAGCTCTGATAAGTTTAGTTAAGAGGCAGGGGATGTGTCCTTGCCATGACATTCAGTAGCTGATATTTGTTTCCCTTTAAATAATATGCTGTACATCTGTGAGAATGATGGTGTAGGCTGGTGACATTGCATCTCCACCAAGGTTACTGCCTTCTGGACAGGCAGTCTCTCTCTGTTCTTTCTCTGGCCCACACTCTGTCAATAAATATCCACGTGTCTGAGAAATGAGATACAGATTTTAGAGTTGACACGAGAGCCTCTTCATTTCTAGCGGCAATGAGGTCCAACCCACTGTGCATGTAGGGAAGGGTGGGGGAGGGAAATAGGAATTAAAGGGACTGTCAGAAGTAGTTTTAGTCATGAAATGGTCACATGAACTCTGATAGCACCCAGTGGGGAGGTACCAGCACGTTGAGAATTTCTCCCTCAAAATCCTGTTTCATAGGTGAAATATGCAAAACCTGGGGACTTAGGACTTTGGTTCTATTTTCTCCAGCAGTTCCCCTCTCTAGTTACTTTGTTTTATCCTTACCATAATTATAGATCTATGACTAAGCAGCCAGCAAACTTCTGTAAAGGGGCAGATGCTAAATATTTTTAGCTCTTCAGGCCATACAGTCTCTGTTGTATTGACTCAACCCTGTTGCTGCAGCACCAAAGCTGTCATAGCCCATCCGTAAATGAGGGGCATGTCTGTATTGTGAACACTGAAATTTGAATTTCTTATTTCTCATACTATGACAGATGATGATTCTTTTGATTTTTACCAACCATTTAAAAATATACAAACCATGCTTAACTTGCAGTCTATACAGAAACAGATGGTGGGCTGGATTTGACCCAGGGAACCTAGTATGCTCACTGCTGACCTATGATTTTGCTCTGTCTTACTACTTTCCTTTTGTCAGTGTGAAAAGGTGGTGGCAGTCCCTTTTGGTAGGAGGATGTTTCCAACCTAAAGGTTAAGTCCATGGCCATGTTCAACCAAGCCATATAGTGGAGAAGGATGACAACAAGGCTGGGCTGTGAGGCAGCAACACAAGTTCCCACAGCAACCCTCTCATTAACACTTAACTACTCTATAACCTCAGATTGGTCAGTTAACCTCTCTGAGCCCCATTTCCTTTTTGCATTTTGTGCAGTGGGACTAATTATACTTTCATTGCCTATGTGACATTGACTATTCTACAGACCAAAGAGTTAAGAGAAATGAGAATTCATAGTAAACAGTAAACCATTATAAGAATGAAAGGCTTTGGGGTTATTTTTACTTCTTTACCAACATAGGCTCTTCTTGTTAACTATGGTTATTGTTAATTTTAAAGGATCGTGTCTCCTATATGTCAGCTGCAAAAAAAAGCCAGAACTTGAATTGTACAAAGAAGAAAACAAATCTCACTTTTCCTCTTTCTTAGACTCTGGGATTTGCTGGGTATTCCTTAGCCTATCCGAATTTGTTGGCTGTTCTCCCAGTGTGCGCTGATGCTCTGTCTACACAAAATGGTCAGGTGCATTTAGCCTGAGCTGATGCACTACTCAGGAAGCCTTGCCTTTCACTCTGCCTGTCCATTCCTAGCTAATCTTCAAGGCTGCAGGGAGTGCCACCTCATCCACATGGTCCTCACTGGGGTCCTCAACCCACACGGCACTGTCCTGTGTTAAGTGGCTTGACTCCACCCCAGGACCACACCTTTGGAAAGGTATCCTGTCCTCCAAAAGGTGTACAGGTTTTAAGAAAAAAGGTAATGACAATGGATGGAAGTTTCAGGTCAGTTAAGCAGATGTATTTTTACAGGGCGAGTCCAACTGAAATAATTTACTACTGCCCAATGGGAGAAAGAAAGGTTCAGATACAAAATTGGGGGAAGGTCTAGATAAGTTCCTCTGCAAATAGAACTGTTCTCTTTTCTGTGATAATATTCCATCTGTGTAGCCTATTACACTTTTAAAGCATTTTAATATCCACTGGCTCTTTTGATCCTTGTTGGATACCTTTGAGGCTCATGGAACAAAATTCTGATTTCCATTTGGCCCTGAGGAGACTGAGGCTCCCAGAAGTGAACTTACCTGTCCCAGCATCATGCCAACAGTTAATCATGAAGTTGAGCCTGCGACCTAGTCCTGGTTATCATACTTCAACCCACTGTCAACGGCAAGTGGCTATACTCCCGGGTTGTAGACTTTTGTTATATGCAATACCCAAATTCTTGAGGGTAAGAGCACATTTATATATTGATATATTGAGGTAGCCATCTTTGAGTATGCCAGCTTGTCTTATCTTTACTTCCCAGAATGCATTTGTGAAGCAGGTTTTTGAGCAAGAGAGTCTGTTATCACATGTTTTCAGCTTCTTTATTTCCGGCCATACCTACATTATGTAAATACATATACACAGACTGTTTACTTATTTACTCAGTCTGCAGTGGGGAAACCCAGTGCATTACTAATTCCTGGGCTGCACTCGTCAGCCTCAACACATTCTGCCTAAGCACCTTCCATAGCTCCTCATTGCTCACCTAATGAAGTGTGAACTTTTTGGGTTGACACTTTAGGTCCTCCATAATCCAGTTCTAGCCTGTCTTTCTGCCTCACCTTCCATCTCAGAGGATGCTGTGTGCCTCTCCTTTATCCAGAGCACGCTTCCATTCTGTCTCCTTTCCCCTCATCGTCATCTAGCACTTTGATCCACCATTTTCCTCTACTTATGTATCCTCAATTTTCCCTCTCCAAAGATAATTTCCTATTAACCCGTCATGAAACGTGTGTTTTTCCTTTGCTTACAACACATTTTTTATCCTAACTCTTGCTCACACTACTGTCTTCTCCTCTCTTGCTTCTTCATTTATTTGAAGAGTCTACTGGCATTTCTAAACTGGGCCTCCAGGTGATAACTAAGCTCTGGTGTCCAAAGGTAGAGCCAACTGTCACCTGAAAACCATATCTGGCCCACCATATGCTTTTGTTGGGCTTGGTGAACCGAGAATGGTTCCTACATTTTTTAAAGTTTGGAGAAAGTTAAAAAGAGAACAGTTCTTCATGCATGACAAATATATGAATCCAAATTTCAGTGTCCATAAACTTATTGGCACACAGCTCTGCACATTAATTTTGGTATTTTTCATGGCTGCTCTGCGGCTACCACAGCAGATCTGAGTCATTGAGAGAGACCACAGGGCTCTTCATAGAAAAAGTTTGCTGACCCCTGTCCTAAGGCATTGCCTGTAACTTGTGTGCATTTGGAAAGATACTAGTTATGTACCAATCCTGGGAGAATTGAGAAAATAATCACAGGAATCACTTTCAGTGATTTAGACGATTCCTCATTGAAAAAGACTGACTCTCCTCATTCCTTAGACTTTTGTCAACCAGATTCTGGAATTGGCTGCCTCTGAAATATGTCCCTTGAGCTCTTCCTGATTTCTCAGTCACCACATCCAGTGGGCGTTTCTGGGTCTTCATTATTCCATCCTCTCTGCACCACTTCACTGTTGACCAGCCTCTCATTCCTGAAATTCTCTGTTTTCTTTGACACTGTGATTTCTCCTCTTTTGTCTCATCATATCTTCCCTTTTCATTCATTAAATGTAGATGTTTCTTTAGTTTCTAAACCCTATTTTTTTTTCTTTCTCATATCCTCCTCTTAGCAAAGCTATGAATTTAGCTACTATCTCTCTGCTGGTAATTTCCAGTCCACTCTGTCCAAAATTCTTTCTCCTGGGCGCCTTCTCTTAGCTGCTCTGCTCATGTTCACATACTTTCTGTCCATGATACCATCTTGTTCTGAGTTAGAAAGGTTTAGAAACTCAGTTATCTATGACCTATCATCTTAGCTCCAGTTAATCCTTGATAATTTCAACGACCATCCCCTCTTCACCAGTCCCATCATCTTTCTTCAGCTCCCCATTATCTTTCTCTTTCCCAGGCTAGACAATGACTCTTGTTCCTAGCACTTTCCCTTTTACTGTACTTTGCATGTAGGCTGCTACCTGATTTCAGTAGACATTTTTTGGGGCCCCTGTCACATCTCCTCAGCCCACCTTTGGTTTCAGTCACAGCTGTAATGTACAGTTCCATGTGAGCTCAGACACCCACTAACAGTGTCTCAACTCGTTACTCCATGAGTTTCTCTGTTTTTTGCCCTAGTACCTTCCAAGGAGCTGCATGTGTCATCTGTAAGCTAATCCCAAACTGGAAGTGCAAGGGAGCTAGCCCTCCTTGCAGGGGCTACGCTCAACTGGTGGGGACTGAAGTTGATGGACAACTGCCCAGCCTCCTGTCCTTCACACATACAGTTGTGGGAGGACTTCTATAGTTCTTATGCATCCTGGAGGAATCATGTCCCATTGCCAAGGGTGACAACCTTGATAATGTACCCCTTATGTTGGGTTTTCCTCTCCCACTCTTTCTCTCTCTTGGTCTCTGAGATCATCTCCCAAATAAACTTCCTGTACCCATGTGTTCATCTTATGTTCTGTTTTCAGAGGGATTCAAAGAAAGACAAAGGTCAGTCTTCTAAAAGCTGCTTCCTAGACATCTTCAGTGGCTTCCCAAGCCTCCCCAATGTAGGATTGATTGTGTTCTGAATCCTAGGGAGTCCAGGTTTGATACCAGTCTGTCTTCTCCATGTTACTTTCCCTTACAGCCCTTTACCCTTTGTTCCACTCAAACCGAGTTCCTGTTTGTTCATCTTTGGTTCTGTCATTTTGTTCAATATCCAATATGTGAGGAAACTAAATGTAAATGTATATTTTTAGTGAACTAATGAATTTTTTTATCTTCACAAATCCATCCTTCAAGGCTCTTCTCTTTATCATTGATTCTCCTTACCATAGCAGTGACCTTTCCCTCTACTAAATTTATAAAACATCCCATGTATATCACTGTATGGTACTTTTTAATTTCTACTTTTATTTATTTATTTACTTACTTATTTACTTATTTACATATGTATTTATTTACTAGTCTTAACTGCTAAAATGCAGATTCCTTGAGGGAAGTGGTCTTGATAATTTTTCTTTATATTCCTCATAGATTTTATGGGAATGTATATAATAAAAAAATGTTGGTTGAATGACTGAGAAAATTTCTCACTACTTTTCTAGGCATCCTAGCTCCTTTTGGTTTGTTCTAGTCTCTCTTCTTGAGACAAGTCCCATGTTTCCCTGTTTCCATGGACTGAAGCTATTTATTTTTCTCTTGCTTCTTATGTATGCTTCTTATAGTGTTCACCTATTGGAAATTCTATCCATCATTCAAAATTCAGCTTAAGTATCTTTTTCAAAAAGTGTTTCTCAACCCATTCCTTTACCCCCCCCCGCCTCCCCCCCCCCCCACGTACTTCTTGCATGTTAGGCATGTAGATTATTCTGCTCTGAGGAGCATAATTTTATTTGGCTTCTTTTCCTTCCTTCTGGGAGATGATAAGTTCCTTTAGGATAAGGCTGGTTCCTTCCTCATTGTATTTAGTAGTTGACTCAGTGTCCTGTAATCAATAAATATCTGTTGGAATGAATTAATTTGAATAGGTTAAATCGTTTCACCATGTTTTTTCATTCATAGCATCTTTACTGTTGCCCCCTGACCTATCTTTGTGTGAATTTCCTTGAGTTTCATTTTGGTAGTGGAAGAAATATCAAGCAGAAGGAAAGATATATATCTAGAGCCAGTCAGCATGATCTACAATGTTTGAACATGAATATTGGAGCATAACTTACAAGAATGCCATTTCAATTATTTGTAAAATATTTAAATAGTATAATCCAATTTACATTCCATCATTTCCAATAGCTGTAAAATTTACTTTACACCAAAGTTAGCTCAATCACTATAATTCAGTCTGGAAAAACAGTACAAATGAAAGCTTAATTTGTATTTAATCTCCCCTTTTGTTTCTACATTATTGCCTTCGAATCATTCCTTTTAGTGATTGAGATTTAAACCAGAGAGAGGAAAAAGGTTTGATGAAATATTTCAGAAGACTGTAACCCATATGCAAAGTTTGGAGTAAATGTTTAAAAATTTCAACAGCTTTGTTCTTTGGGGTTTCAGTTCATAGTAATGTCTTTGTTATAAACCTAAGGCATGAGGCATGAGGCTTACTTTGTCAGCATCATAGGACTGTGAGTCTCAGGCATTTAAAACCAGGTGATTCATTTGGAATAGCTTACATTTATCCTCCCTATATGAAGACTGGCAGGGAATACACGTGTGAGTAATTATTATTTAGTGTGTTGATCATGCTCATATATTTTTAAATGGCTTTATGATCATTTTGGTGAGTTTTTCTCTCTAAGCTTTGGCAGTCTTCCAGCTGGTGTCATCAGCAAGGAGAAGCGGCAAAGAGAGGTGCCAGAATTGTGACTAACCATGATTTTCCTGTTTCCACACAGCATTAGATCGGACGTGGGAGCAAGGGAAGGGAGGTCCCAGGAAGGAGTAGAATGACCAAGTAGTTAGTGCTCAGAACAAAACAACCCTTTCTTGTTTCTTTGTCTTCCAGTTGGTGGAATTTATGGAAGTGTTGTAGAGTCCTATACCCGTCTTCCCCTGGGCCTTCTCCCTCAGCCCCATCCTCATCCTGTCCTCCCCTGCCCCCCATCCCAACTCCCAATAAGCCTCCTCGGGATTGGGTGATGCTTCAGTGAAGAGAACATGTGCCCTAGGCTTAATCAATGAGTGAATGATTCTGATAAATAAGAAAGAACCAGTTGTGTAAAAGAGGGAGGAAAGAAGGGATTCAAGCTCATTCTTAGAGCCAGGAGGAGTTAGAGGACACAATTGCATGTTGCACTTTAGAGAGATTTTGGAAGAATGAGTGTGATCTCATGGGCCTAGGCTCTGAAAGGCAAGAAAGCTGAAGAGGAATTATTTACAGTGCCATCATAAATGTCCTCAGAGAAGAGGAAAAGGGTAGCATGTAGACACCTGCATGACTACATGGGCAGGATTTTAAAATCGGGTAGAATGGTAATGGAAATAATGAGTTCTATCCACAAAGCACATTGCTGTCTGTTATGTCAATTGATCCTTGGAGCAGCTCTGTGATTTGGTACAACATGGAATAGTGACTGTCCTTTAGAGATGAGGAAACTGAGGCCCAAGAAGTTTAGTGATTTGCTTAAGGTCGCACTGCTAAGAAAAGGCAGAGTTAAGTTTTGGAGACCTAAATCTTTTGTCTCTACAATTTACTGCTCTTTCTGCAATACTGTGCTATAAAATGTTGGCAGAACATTCAACAGTACTGTCAGATAATCATAGGCACCCAGTGAGTTGAGGTTTGTAAAATATATCTGCCAAATATGTAAAAATACCTTGTAATGATAAAGGGTAAATGGTGGACGTTTAGTCCCCTTGCTCCATTAACTGGGATGAATGGGAAGAAGTGCAGCTGCTCTGATCACCTTTTGGCTTCCACCTTTTCTGTCAGTTCAGCTCCACGAACACCAGGCTGCCCAAGTGCCATACCTGGGGTACAGACGCAGGTAGGCGGGGAATACAGTCAGAAGTAATTACTCACTTTCGGGCCCATCTCCGTCTAGAAGCTCTCTCATGCCAGTATCAATTACTCATCCATCTACCAGCCCAGTCACATTAGACAATAGCAGTGTGTGAGTTGTAGCGGCCAGGACTCACTTCACAGCCCGTGTGTGTGAATGGAAGAGTGGCCGCTACTCCAGGCTGTCCGTTAAGTAGAAGGTAGTGAAGAGGGCTGCTATCGCATCTCCAGACTGCTCCATGCTAATTTTGGTGAGGTATTTTAAGGGGTAGACTGTGTGTACTGGAGTCTGCTCCTTCTGGGAGCTGCTGGTTTGGTAAAGAGGACAGTGAACATTTCAGTGGTGGAATGAGTGATGGAGGACTGTGGAGAAGGATGAGAGGCTCCTTGTTACGGAGAAAGAACAGTGGTCATTTGTTTCTGGAAGGAGGAATGCTGATTGGGGAGCAGCAAGTGGAGCCTGGGGTGATGCCTGAAGAGAAGTGGGTGCAGCAGGGGCTGGAGTCAGTGTGTGCGGAGGACTTTAGGGGCGGACTATAGTCTTCAAAGTGTTTCTCATGGAAGTTTCCTTGGGGGAAGGGGGTCGGACCCATGAAGGTTGCTTTTTGTTTGTTTTCATATTTAAATGCAAAGTGAAATGCTTAGATGTATATTTTATTATAGAATTATTGTCTCAGAGAGTGATTAGGAAGAATGGACCAGAAGGGAGAGAAGGCTAGTGATGGGGACAGCAATTAGGAAGCCATTATAATAGAAATCCAGGAGAGAGATAGAGGGATAACTAGAAGGGGAGAGTTGGAGAGAGGGAGAGCAAGGGAGGAAGGGAGAGAGAGAAGGAGGAAGAGGGAGGGAAGGAGAGAGGAAGCTCTGTGCTAGCGTGCCAGAAAGGAGTGTGAGAAGAGGGGGCCTTGTTGGAGCTATCTTGAGGCAGATGAAGGCATAACCAAATAAATGAATAAAGAATCATAAAAATCCATAACAAACCCATACATTCTCTCTCTCTCACACACACAAACGGGTTAGAAACCACTTACCTCACAGATGCCTACCCCTGCCCCGCCCGGCCCCCCACCCCCTCGCTCCGCCATTTGTATCTGTGGGCCTGATGTGTGACCTAAGGAGCTTCATCTTGATAATCCCCAGGGAGTTGGGATGCAAGCTGCTAGAGCACCTGATATTCCGTTTTGGTTCTGACTTTGGCAAAAATTAATTCTCCCTTTCACGTCCTTTCCTACATCCCTTTCCCATGATGCAACTACCATGCTTTTGGGCTTCCTATATGTTTGGCACTTTGTGAAACACTTTTCACTGTGAAGCCTCAGCCCTTTTAATTCATACAGCCATGGTTTTTAAACTTTAAAGTGTATTGGAACCAGCTGTGGCCCACCACCAGTGTTTCCCATTCAAAGAGTATGGGGTGAAACCTGAAAGTGCATTTCTAACAAGTTCCCAGATGATGTTCTGCTGCTGCAGGCCACACTTTAGGAACACTGCTCTACAACACGCAAAGGAGGTTCCGGGGTTGTTACAGTAAATCTAGGCTTGGCTAGGGTGAGTAGTTGGCTCAGAGTGGTAGAATTCAACCTGGAACCTCTGCCTGTCTGATTCTCTAGTTCCTATTCTTTACCACAATCTCCACCTTCCATCATGCAAGGCCAGCACTGGTAGAGCTGATTACCTGCTGGGTTTGGGGACCCCTTTCCTCACCGAGGGAGACTGACTTTCTTGTTGCTGCTTTCCTGAACCTCTTCCTGTAACATGGAGATTTGTGCGGTGGGGGGAGGGGCTGGCATCATGCCAGGGCAGAGGAGGCCTCTGCTTGCTCTCTTGATGCTGTAATTTAATCATTCTCCAAAGCATGTCCCCAAACTGAAATGCTGCCCTCACCCAGCGTGACACGACCTCTCACATTCCACCCATGGAGTTATTCTCTTAAGATGAATCGGCCACCAGGTTGTCTCCTGCTTATTAGCGTGTGAGTGCCAAAGGGCCTGGCCCACATCCCGTTTGCATTTGTGGCTCCCATACCTGATGCAGTGCTGGGCTCAATCTCAACGGACAGTTGGTTGAGTGGATAGAACAGCGAATGCAATATGCTACCTGGAGAGTATACGGAATTAGACTTACTAAATGGGTTTTAGGTTAGTCTACCGGGCAAACTAGCTTAGAGGGTAAATTTTGAATGCTTGGAGGTAGTATAAGGAAATGTCACCTTACTTAGTGAAAGCAAAACTCAGAGCCTTCCACAATTAGTGGCAATCTCTTCAACGGGAGGGACTGATGGTGCAGCTGCACCGATTTTCCATGTGTGGCGCACCCACACTGGTCCCCGGGGTGAGCTGTTTTTCACTCTGTCCTGGAACAGATGACACAGGCTAATTTTGGGGATAACACAGCGGTGTCAAGAGAGTACCAGGAGCTGAGCCAGTCTGGCTTGCAGAGCCCTGGGTTTGGATTCTGCTTTGAACAGCTGCCTCCTGGGGTGCTGGGCACTGTCATGTTTGTTCTAGTGCACCTGGGCCCTTGCATGGTGGCTTTCACTTCCACATGGTGGATGCTTTCCTGAACTCATAGTGTGGGGAGCATCATCCTCTATACTTAGCACCTTCCAAACCTAGGGCAAGGGAGGTATTTCTCTCATGCTTACCTGGTCTTGGCTCTCAGGCATTGTTTTTTGTCTGGAGACCCACCTGTTTCCCAGGAGACTGACAGGGCAAACCTCAGTCACACAGAAGTGTAACCTTATGGCCAACACTTCGCAAAATCCTAACATGATGGCAGTAGCAGTCTTATGACATCAGTTATACAAGGTGGTAGGTGGTGTGAGGAGTGGGTTGACCTTCTCTCACAAGGGTCAGCAAGTCCAGAGCGTGGGGACAACAGTGGCAAGGCACCAGGACACAGGATAGAACTCCTCAACACCCACTTGGCCTCTGCAGAATTTTGCTCCCACTAACCCTGCTTGCAGATTCCTTTACCCTTGGAAACTCCCTCTTCCCACCTCTGGGTTCCCGCCACACAGTGAGGGCAGCCACACTTTGATTATCAGCCACCTCGAGTCCTGGGACCTGCATCAGCAGTCTGGTATTCATGATGGTCATTACTGCCTCAGACTCTAAATAACACAGTTGTGCTGACGGAAAATGCTGGCAAGGTCCCCGTGGATGTCACTGCTTGCTGCTGTGCTGATGTACATGTGCCTGTGTCTAGGAGGAAACGGAGGGGGTTTGGGGCCTCCTGCCCCTTTGTTGGTCATTTTCACACTAGGACATGGGGTTTGGGTGCCTTGAGGTTGTTATGAGAAGTCACTGGAGTTGGGACTTTTTTGAGGAGGGGTTTATTTATCTTTTCCCTGTTTGGTGATTCTCAGCTCTGAATGTACCTTTTTGTAGGAATATGCCATATTGATTTACTTATTCCATTTCTGTGAAGAACAGGGGACTGTATTTTCCGTATTTCTTTTATGGAGTATCAGGAATTTATTTAAACAAACAATTCATTTGCCGTTCATCCTTATAATTTTCTGTTTTGATTAGCTGCTTCTACACATGTGATTCTTAAGAGAAATATGAAATTTCTATGAAGCTAGAAATATTCCCTTAAATTTATGCAGTAAGTGTAACATTTAAGCCAATTAAAAGTTTTAAAAATCGTTGCTGTTTGTCATCCTAATTCCTTTGTTTGCATGTCATTAGTGTCAACTAAATAGTATGCATTTCTTCCAGTCATTGTTGAAACTCAATGTATGGAAACAGTGTTTATACCAGCAGCTGTTAGAAATCTGGAGCTATGGATTAATGTCAGCTTCTGAATGTAGAGTTCTTTAGTTAATTCCACCCAAGGACAGATGATATCATCTAGGAAGAAGGAATATATTAGAAACTGTCAGCCAGAGGTAGTAAAAGGAGGTGATATGTTATAAGAAGTACTAAAAGGTCATTCAAAGAAGAGATATTGCTAATAACTCAATTAAAATTTTCACACTGACATTTTATAAATTTCTGTGTAAGCCCTAAAACATTTTCAAAGCTAGCCAAATTCATACCCTAGATTGGAAAAACAGGGGTCAAGCAGAATTCACACAATTCCTTTGTGAGGTGAACAAATAGGGATAATCATCTTTCCAGGAAGTTCTGACCAACTAAATCAATAAAGCACCTTTGATATCTGGGTGAGAGAGGAATTTTGCAAGTACCTTTTCTTTTTCTTTTTTTTTTTTTTTTAATTCATTTTTATTGTTAGACTTGTTGGGGTGACATCTGTTAGCAAGGATTACATAGGTTTCAGGCATACAATTCCACAGTGCAAGTACCTTTTCTTAATGGGGGTTTCCGCCTTTCTTCTGCTAGGCTTTGGGGCAGAGCAACCAACTCATTTGGCCCTTGACTGTCAGGAACCAGTATTTGCCAGCCTAGTGCTTCATTCTAGGTATTTTCTGTATTTTGCTGCCTGGAAAACAAAAGAATCCATGTTCTTCCTGGGGGCCAAGTGGTGCGATAAAGAGTGAGGAGAAAGAGTTGTTGTGTGAGGCTGCTCTTGGAATAGAGATGCTTTTAAACCAGGTGATGAGATGTGGCTGCCATACCTGAACTGTCAGGCTGCCAGGACAGAAAATGGGAATGACAGAGTTCATGAACAGCCAGCTGACCCATGTACCTGGTGTTCTGTTTGGAAGGGGCGATCTCGTCTGGAAGATGTTCTCACTCAGAGTCCGCCTGGCTTTTCTTGGTAGCTCCTCCTCCTAATGTTCAGTCACTGTTAGGATCACTCAATTCTTCTTCCTGTCTATGTGAGCATAGTTCTTTTCCTGGTATTTTTCCCCACAGTCATGGAGAAGAGGTGATCAATACACATGTATGTGAGAGCTGTCTGGAAAGTATCCAGCCATGTAATATGAAAAATAAAGGCATTTATGGTTGGAGTTTTACTGGACAGCCCTTGTATGTTTATTCAATAATTGCTTTAGCTATGTATTGCCTGCTTGGTGCTAAAGAAAAATAAATATGGCTGCTGTCCTCATGGAGCTTACAGTCTAGTAGAGGTGAGAGTCATTAAATAATCACACATATAATCACTGACTTGAACAGATGTCAAATCACACCTGGGGCTGGGACTGGGGCTGTGGCTGTGGAGGGAAAAAACATGGTGCTATGGTGACATCCAGTTTGACTTAGGGAGCTTTGGAAAGGTTTCCCTGATGAAGTGATGTCTCCCCTGGGAACTGACTGAGGCAGAGTTTCTTAGGACAGAGGAGGACAGGGCATAACATTGTAAGCAGAGGAAATAGCAAATGCAAAGATTCTTGACTAGAGAGAGCTGTGTCACTGCTGGGGAGAGAATAACAGGGACAGAGCTGAGCCTGGGGATATGAGTAAGATCCATCCATGCAAGACCTTACAGGCAGTGGTAAGGTGATTTACTTTTTAAAATGTTTAGTAATTATAAAGACTACATTCAAGCCAAATCAAATCCAAACTTATGGGAATATAATCTTATTCCTTTTCTCTTTAACTCTGGGGGCATATATCCAAATTTGCAGCTGATTTTTTTTCACACACTTTTTGGGGAGGGTTGACATTCCTTCTTCAAAGGTGATTGGCATAAAACTGAGAACAGCAGCTAAAAGTTTGCTATGGGCATGTCAAAGTGGGGTGTCTTAGAGTCAGAAACTTGCCTGCTTGCTGCGTGCACAGAGAGACATATGCCTTTGCTGTGTTGTGTGTACACAGGAGCACTTAATAGAGGCTTGCCGAGAAATCAAAGGTGATACCTAGCTCTTAGAAATGCAAAACTACATTTTATCTTTTCCAGCCATCTGAACATTGTTCGTAAAAGAGGGCCTGGGGAGGAAGGATGGACATGGCTGCATCTGCTTAGCTGTCCTGTATGTGTGCTCAGGACACCTGATACCAATTCCATGATGGCACATTTGTCTTATTAAGTGTAATCCAACTTCTCTTTCTGTTCTGGGGCCTTCCTGACAGTGGCTGTGGAGGACAGGGACATACCGTGAAAGCCCCGTTAATATGGTCTGTAAAGGGAGGTGGTGACTGCTGGGAAATGCTCAAATGAAGACAAATGCATTGTTAAGTTTTTATGGACCAAGGCTGTGCTTTCATTAAGCATAATTTACATAACATAACTAATGCTCAAGGCCAAACAGTCCTTGTGGCCCAATGACAGCCCCTGACAACCTATGGACAGCAAGGCCTCCTGCAGAATTCCTCAAGTCAGGAAGCGTCCTCTTCCTCTTTGCTGACTCAGCATGGTGGTTGCTTGGAGCTCTGTCTTTGACCTGTCAAGCTACATGCTGATGACATCGAAGTGGCTCATTCTCCTTCACAGTAAGCCAGCCAGGTGCTCTCTAGGCAGAGCTCTATTGCCATGTCCCTTCATCTCTCCCTGTAGAGGTTGGCTTCCTGGTGTGCACTTTCCCTAAGCCCCAGCTGGGAATTTTCTGGGGTTCATTTTGGTCTTTTTTTTTTTTTTTTTTTTTTTTAATTTTTTATGTGGGTAGCTCCCTGGCTGGGAATCGAACCCAGGCCGCAGCATTGACAGCGCTGAAGCCTTAGCCATTACACCACCAGGAAACTCCCTCATTTTGGTCTTGAGAGGTTCCTGGTTCCCCCGCTTAGTGTTGAGCCAAGTAGGCCCTGGGTTAACATACTGGGGCACGAAGAGTAGGCTCTAATTAGAGCTGCCCATGTCTGTTAGCAGCATGTCTTGGAGGTGAGGATGTCTAATGGCGTCCCTGGTGTGCTCAGCAGCAGCCTTTGTGTGCACCCATCTTCATTACATGTTAATACCAGCACAGACGCTGTGAGGTCGGCCTTTCCACCTTGCACGGCAAAGCAATTACCATTCCCTCTCACTGCAGGGGTGAATGTTCGGTATCACATGATGGATTTTTGCTGGTAATCAGAACTTTCTGCCCATTGGTCTTTAGGACACACTTCTGTGTTGACATTTACAAGGTATGTGTCAGGCAGAGCCAAGGTACGGATTGAGAGAATGAAAGGGGGAGATGGGAGAGGGGACCATTATATTCAATTTAATGATGACAATTTTCCTACATTTACAATTTCCAGAAGTAAGAGACAATAGATATGTGTCTTCTGCTTGTGTGCACACTGAAGGAGATGACATGAGGAGATTCTGTTAGTGGGAATAGTGATATATTACCTTAATGATTTCATTGCTTGCCAAATAAAATAAAAATTCTCACTGTGGTTGCAGAGCCCTGTCCTCATCAAGCTATTCATTGTGAGGCATTAATAGATGTCTCAGTAAGCTGCTTTTGGATTTTTATTTTTTTCTTGGCTACCTTGACAGTTTGGTTCTTCTCAGCTTACAGGCCATACATAAACATTTGTATACCTAATATTTAAGCTCATTAATGGATTTAAAGAGCTCTTAAATTTAGGCAGGCAGGTGTTGAATTAATGGAAAATTTTGTAGTAGAGTTCACTTAAAGCTTGTCTAGTGATTAGAAGGGCAGGTGACTGTGTGTGTTTGTGTGTGTGAAGGGGTGTGTGATTGTGTGAATTGTAGGTAATTTGAACAACCCCCCAATACTATACATGGGAGGTTTAACCCTACCAGACCTGAGGCCCTGAACCTAACTGTCCCCTAAACCTGGGCTCCTAAGCATTAAAGAGAAAAAACCAACATGATATAGAAAATGTTAGTTCCATGCAAACAAGTGGTTAGAGTGAGATGGAACTGGGAGTCATGTCTTTCACATACGAGGCAAAGTACCGAAAACTAGGTCCAGCGGTACAGCGGCAGGTTCGGAAATGACCGAAAATCGGTACCGCGGGCTGGTAGGGTTAAGCTTGAGGTGGGATTCTGTGATCTAGCTTGGAGCTAAGGGGCCATTTTCTCAGGGCTGCTGGAAGCTGAATAATATGAATTATAGACAAAGAGAGTCTAATGTCCTAGTGGAAGAATAACATCAGGTGACAAGTCCAGTGGTTTATGTAAGGCAGGTGGGGAATGAATTAGAAGGTCAGGAGCTGGTAGGACTTGGAGCCAGCTAGGACAAGATTGTGGGTAGGCTTGTGACTAGACTGACAGCCAGGAGTGTTGGAAGCTTCTGGATTCCATTCTTATATGAACTTGACCACAGCTGTTTAAAGGAATGCCTGACAGCAATAGCATCATCATCATCCACTTACTCTGCAGCCTGCTTTTTCAAGCAGGCTGTCTAGATTTCCAGAGTAGTGGAATACTGTTTGCACAGTAGAGCTTAAGAGCTGAAAGGGACCTTTAAGGTCACAGAAGTCATGAAGTCAGAAGACTGAGGCCTGGAGAGGACAGCTGGCCTACGCAAGGCCTCCTAGGCATTGCTGAGCTTCCCCACCTCGTGATAGTGCCACCATATCTAGTTTCCATTTATTTGGTTGTAGTGGTTCTACACAAGCTGTGTTGTTTGTACACTTGGCAGGCACCATTCCTGAGTGTGCTAGCCAGCTTTGGAGCTGGACCTAGTAACTGTAATTTGGATGCAATCACCTTAGGGGCTCACTTTTGCTTACTAGTTGTGTGACTTGGTACAAGTGCCTTCACCTTTCCAGGTCTCAGTTGTTTCATGAGTAAAATGTTAGAAGGCCTCTGTGGCCCTTTCAGCTCAAACATAGTATGTTCTGTAAATAGCATTGTATATCCAAGTAGGCCCAGGGTAATTCCCTGATGGTGTAGTGGCTTAAGGCTTCGGCGCTGGTGCTGCCAGCGCTGCGGCCTGGGTTCGATTCCTGGTCAGGGAGCTACCCACATACCAAAAAGCAAAAACAAACAAACAAACAAACAAAAACAAAAAAACCAAGTAGGCCCAGGTAAAGCTCTTGATGTAGCCATCCATGTGATTAAATCAGACTCACAGAAGCTATGGAAATAGAAATGACACTTATTCTTTGGATCTTCACCCACCTCAAAGAACATGTAAGAAAGGGTCTTCTAAGCTGTAAGCTCCTTGAGGACCAGAGTCATGTCTCATTCATTTTTAGATCTCTGAAGCCATTAGATTGCCTGGTGAATATTTAGTGTTTAGTAAATTAGGACTGACTGAGTATGGGAAGTGATACCAAATTTCAGAGAAGACATTTTCTACACTTTTAGGAACTTAGCATAGACAATGCAAAGGCATATATGCCTAGGACATGGCTCTGCAAAAGAAACTCGCCACCTCCATCGGAGCAGTGACCAGTTCTGTCTTACTCACCACTGGGTCCCAAGTGCCTTGAACACTATTGGGCACATAGAGCCTGCTCAGTAAATGTTTGTTGAAAAGATAAGTTAATAAAACTAAGACATGGAAGATGAGCATTCAGACTTAGGCTGACTAAGAAGTAGGGAGAAAATAAAGACTTGGAGAAAGAGAAGAAAATAAAAAACTTGGTGACAATACATTTAATTTTGTTTTCCTTCCACCTCTAAGCTGTAGGTTAAATCTATTCCATTTAACAGAAAGGGACAACCAGGAGACCCTGCCTACCATTGACACTAGTCTGTAAATGGCTACCAGTCTCTGAAAAGACAGAGAAATTTCTAAGTATTTAGAAATAGTCATAGTAGTTTGAGACTTCATGAACCAAGCATGGGATCATTGGATATGTCTTGTTGAACAGTATACAGACCAGTCTGAGTGTTGACAGACTTACATAGGGAATCACATGTGATATACACTACACATCACATGTCATGCACAGTAGGACCACAGACTGGTCCAGGGTCTGGTGGGAGACATGGATCTTCACCATATCACTGCAAAGAAACTGGGTGAAATACCAGATTTTTTAGTTTAGTAGTCACAGTTATATTAAAATCTTTTAATGACTTTGTCATGCAAATCTCTTTCTGGCTTACTATGATTGTGTATTGTCTGAGTTGTTGATTTAAGAAGCATTAAACTAGCCAGATCCCCTCCATCAACTAAGTTCAGTTATAACCTGTATGACAATATTTTTCTCTATTTAAAGTTAGCTGAGCTTGCATAGCTATGTTACTTGCTCCTTTGGGTTCATTAATATTATCCTGCAATGAAATGAGCTAATTAGGCTGTTTTATGTCCACTGATCAGAAAATGCAGAAGCTTGGAAGGTGACTCTAGCCATCCTCTGATCCAACTTTTTCAAAGGCAACTAACACTTATTGAGGTTAAATAATATACCCTAAGTCACACAGTTATTTAGCAAAAGAATTGGGACTAAAAAATTGGGGTCCTTCACTGCTAGGTCATTGTGCTTTTCCACTTTACCTTGAATGCAATAAAATCCTTTAAGTCAGATTTGACAATTATCCAATTATATTTCTGTTGTAGTGAGTTGTGTACCTCTCTCTATTAGATAGAGGACCGAAATGGACAGATTTTGTTCACCAAATAATTACAGATGGTCTACCTTTTAAAAAACTCAAAATTATGACAAAAAGAAACAAAAGTGATCAATATGTAAATATTTATATGTAAAGTAACATATATAAAATATATTACACATATTTTATGTGTTATATGTATATACACATGTAATTTTCATATATAGATATAGAACAATAGCAAATTAATGTGACTACTTATGAATGAAGTCCTTATAACAATACTTGCTCAGTAGAAGTGTTGACTACTTCATTATAATTCTATCCCAAAATGAGGACAAAACTTCATATAAAAGTACATATTAATAGAAAAATATGATGCAGTAGAACATATTGATTCAACCACATTTTCAGAAATGTGTTTATCTGAGTGAATTAGATCATAATTGTGAATTAATGCAGGGGGTAGTGGTGGAGGCCTGGGTAGGAGAATTCATTTCCCTTAAGACATCATCCTCACTATAGCAGGTTTCAGTGTGATCTCAGGTGTTGGCAAACTATGATCCATAGACCAAATCCTGCAGCTGTTTCTATAAATAAAGTTTTATTGGATCATAGCTGTGTCCATTCATTTATTATCATCTATGGCTACTTTCATGTTATAACTTCAGATTCAAGTAGTCTTGACATATGATTTATGGTCTGCAAAGTCGAAAATACTTATTATCTGGCCCTTTGCAGAAAAAGTTTGCAAACCTCTGGTCTAGATGCCTATCTGTTTTTTAACAGTGATTGTACTACCATCAAGCAAGGAATCCACCTAGCTGAGTTCTGATAGGAAGGAAGGACATGAATTTTAATCATCTTGTTCAGAAGTCTGTTTTGAAATCCAGTCACCAGCTGGCAGTTTTTAGTCTGCATATGACCTCTTGGTGACCCTGGGAGAATGAAATTAACCACTCTGGAATAAACATTCAATCTTTTTAGTTTTTCCACTTTCTTGGGAGAGTAATAAATATAGCCAATGACTCTAGATTCTATTACTATGTAAGAGCTCTTTAAAAACATCTAACCATCTGCTTAATGGCCAGTAATATGTTTCTAATGGTCACTCTCGATAAGACACTTTTAGTTCACTACTGTATAATAGTCATCCAACAGCCAAAAGGCTCCTGAAGTACTATGATCAAAGGCCAGGCCCCAGCTTTGTAGTGGCAGGGGCCTGGAGACAATTCTAAATATAAGTAGAGACTTTTTGAGAGTTATATGTGAAACAATTCTTCTATTCGGTGAAGCTCTGGTCCTACAGTGAGTGCCTGATCTACAAGTAGTTTGGATTAATACAAATTTAGAAGTTAGAGATTTTGGTATTTACATGTCCACATATAATTGTACCTGGAAGTCAACTCAGTTAGTATCTGTTCTTTCATTTCAGATGACATACACTGAACTATTGTCACTAGGAATATTGCATCCTTAGTTCTGGCCCAGCAGCTTGTGACGGCTTGGCAAATTATGAATATCCTGGCCTAAAACAGACTATATTGCAGACAAAAGAAGCCATTAGCTGAGTAAATACTGTGGCTCAGTTTGGCTTGTATAGGAATAAGGAGATTAGCATGAGTGTTAGTGTTCGTAATTATTAGTAGGAGGCAAATAGTAGGCTCAGGCTGACTGGAGATTGTTTCATTATGTCCAATTAACACCCACTTGTTTATTTTTAATTACTTCTGCTTAATAACAAAGGAGTATAGATGTCATACTTCAAATGTACAAATAACAGCTAGGACATCAATGTACATGTATTTGTAATATCATCTCTTGCTCATTTGGGAGTGGTTATTTAATATGGTTTCAGTAGAAGGATGGAAAATAAAATGTCTCATTGTACAGATTTTGGTAAATACTAAGCAGAACATAGACAAGATGCAAACAAAACAAAACAAAACAAAAACAAAAAAAAACAGTAGACATTAGGATAAAAATAGGTTTTTCTGTTGCAACCTGGTTTGGAAATTTTTTCTTTGAAAGTGCCTCACTATTCATTTGATTGAGATTTTCTTTACTTCTGTCCATTTTTACTGTGGCACTGTAAGTTAGACTGTAGCATAAAGATAAATGATTATAAATTAAAGTATCTGAATGCAAAATTTCTGAAAAACAGTGAGCCATGCATGCGTCAAATGGTATGAAATGAAAAGTCCCATTCTACAAGGGCTTGTGGAGGTTGGAGAAGCCAAGACACAATCAGCCTCTGTCTGAGAAACTTAATGACCATTCTGGTAAAGAATATGAAATGTTAACAAATGATGTAGTCTCAGAAGCATGTATAAGAGATATAAATACAATGAGCCAGATTTTCTTAGTGGTTTTAACTTCAGGTTTGAACCTTTAAAGAACACTAGAAGTCATCTTTCCTTTATCAAGCTTTTAGGGAAAATAAATGAATAGATTCTCCTCTTCTGATATTTTCTTGGATTAGGAGGTGTTGCCATTATAGCAGGCACAGGAGGAGTTCCTTTTATGAGTTAAGGTGACTAGAATTTTAACTTCCCCTTGCTTGTGGTGGTATTGTTCTTTCACTGGAAAAATTTGAATTGTAATATTTTTCCTGGATCAAATTTAGGTATTAAATCATTCTTAGGTAAAGAGGGAAGGACCCTGATGGCAGTGAAGAACAGTGAGGTTTGGTGGTTGTGCCAGGTCATTCTTAGAACTGGCAAGTTGCTTGGAGATCCAAGTGGGACTTGCAGGAACATTATGTTGGTATCCAGCAAATCCACTAGAAGTCAGTCAGCAATTAGTTACTGAGCACTTGCTATTCACACATCAAATCAGGCATGTAAGGAGGTGTGGAATGGACTAAGCCCTCCCTGTCTGGGGAGACAGGACTTTTCTATTACCTGGTCATGTTTAATTAATGGCTACATTGAGAGGTTCAACACTGAGGCCTGTGTTGGATAGGCGAGACCCGGACTTTAAGACTAGGGCCTGAAGGGTGGGGAGACTTTAGCTACTTGGAGGATATTCCAGCTTTGGTAGTTCAAAGGTTGGTGGGAGAAGAACCTTTTCCAGGTGAGTAGCAACATGGACCCCCTGTCCTTCGATGCAGACTGGCCCAGATCCATGTTCAGGCCCAAGGACCAGTGTGACCTTAGTACATTTCATGCAGATCAAATCTTGAGATGGAAGGTCATCTCAAAAGGGAGGGCCCCAAGGAGATGGAGTTAATGAGGATTCCCTGGGATCTATTTCCATTATGAGGGGAAGACATTAGGCAATCTGTTAAAGTAAAAAATTTATAAGTGTATTTAAAGATTTAAGGCGAAAATGGAATATCTTAGACAGTCATTTGAAGTCTCTATATATACGTGGTGGCTGATATTTAAAAGGCACCCAAAACATTAAAAAATGACCTCAGGAATAGTGTACCCACCCCTGAATAATAAAGGGGGTAATAACAGGGAATAGAACAGTTTCAAGGCATAATTGATTCCAACTTGACAGATAATGATCAGGGCCACCTTTGCTGGTGATGTGAGAATCCAACACCAGTGTCCTTTGAGTGGACAGAAGGGGTTGTTTGGCAGGTTGTGTAGGAGTCATGAAGAAGTCTAGGTCTTGTTTTGTGTGTGTGTGTGTGTGTGTGTGTGTGTGTGTGTGTGTGGTGGGGTGGGGGGAGACATGGTGAGGGGGTTCTGCATTGCTTCACAGAATGTGAGATTGATTTGGTGCACACAGCTAGAAGGTTGGGAGGACCAGCTGGTTGTGGTATAGTGCTGATGTAGTACTGTATAGAATTTGGCCCAACTAAAGCTTATATAGTACAGAATGTGGCCCCACTGAGAAAACTGCCAGGAAATTGTTGAAAAGTTCTTAGCCTTCCTTCCCTATATGGAGAAACAAAAATGGATTTGATTAAGTTACTGCTGATATGTGTCTGTTAGGTGTTTGCTATTGAAAGTATGATCCATAGACCATCAGCATCTCCTGAGAGCTTGTTGGAAATGCAAATTATTGAATCTCCTGAATGAGAATCAGCATTTTAACAGGATCCCTCAGTGATTTGTAGGCACACTAAGTGGGGGAAGCACTGCTTCAGATTTCATTTCTGGAACCACATTTGGCCCTAGTTCTACCTGTTATGGGCTCATGAGGGGACTGTGGGTCAGTCCATTCTTGGGATTCCCAGTTTCTTTTTTTTAACGGGGATATTTATGCCCCCGGGACATTTCACCACCCAGGACATTTCAGATGATTAAAGGGGAAATGAAACTGAAAGCACTCGGTTTTGGTAAAGCCCTACAACAGTGTTTGGCAACAATAATAATAATCAGCTCAGGAGCTTGAAACAAAAGACCAATCAATGCTCAGGTTCACCCACTCTTGCTTCTGTTGGTCTAGGGTGGGACCAGCCACTGGTATTTTAAAAAAACTCCTCTGATAATTCTAATGGGCAGCAGCCAGGGTTTAGCTGTTGTTAATTCTAATCTTTAATTGCTGTCTTCTCAGCTCCTGGGGAGGGTTGGTGTGGGTGGCAGCGGAGGAAGATGTAGGGTGAGAGGTCAGTTCTTGCCAACAGTTCCTGGGTGGATGTGGGCCAGGATCTCCTGTTTCTCCAGAAATGTAACTGCTGGGAACATTTGACTTGGGTGTTTGACTTGCCGTTCTAAATCCCGTGCATGTCTGTTTATGTATTTGTGCAAGTTGAACACTTTGAAGACTTGGAGGGCAAAGCCTGCTCTTCACCTCATGGCTGGTATGACCAGCATCTCACCTGAGCAGGGAAAATATCTGTGAGGAGAGGTCATGGGGCTGAGGGACAGGAGGTCTGGGTTAGATGTTAGCACCTTCTTATTTGTCTTACTTGTCTGAACTACCTGGACCCATGGAGTTGTGGTGAGAAGCATTTAAAATCAAGATAATTACTTGTACAATGCTTCACAAACTATGAAATGCTTGGTTAGTGTTGAGTGGTGGAATTATGTAGTGAAATAAGACTGACTTTCATGTCAGGAGGTGGCCCCAAATAGAAGCCCAGCCTCTTAACATAAAAGCAGTTAACATTTGGCAAGGCTACCTTTTATTTATACCTCCAACAAATAGTTCATGAAGGTCTTTTGTATTACAGGCATTGGGAAACAGCAGTGACTGAAACAGAAAAAAAAAACACACGCACACAAAAATCAAATGTGTCCTCATGGAGCTTATGTTCTTCTGTGTGGCGTGTTGTGGGAGAAATAAATGGGAATGTTTATGCTAGGGAGTAGTAAGCAGTGTGAGGACCAAAAGAGAACCGTGAGGGGAGTAAGATTCTGGAGGTGGTGGGTACTGTTCATAAAGGAAGATCAGGGGAAGCCTCTCTGATGAATGGTGCTTTAGCTGAGATCTGAAGGAGGTGAGGGGATTGATGAGGTGGGTACTATGAAGGTAACAGCACATGTGAAAAGCTTGAGGAGGAGCTTGCTTGGCACCTGCAATACAGTGTGACACTTGAGATCAGGAGATATTTCAGAGGTTGGCCCAGGTGGGGCCTTTTAGGTTTTGGTTAGGATTTGGGGTTTTATCTTGTATTAGAAGAGAAGCCATTGGAAGGCTTTGAACATAATTAGACTTAAGTTTAAGCTCAGATTGATGACGATGGTGGTGGTTTGGGGAAAATCAGCCCGGAAGCTAACGGGAACTAGAGTGACCAGTAAGGAGGCCATTATGATAGTTAAGGTGTGAATTAGGGTGGTTGCCATATAGTTGGTGAGATGTGGTCACATCTTGAATGTTAAGGAGTAAGAATTGAAAGGATTTGCTAATTAGAAATGCCCTAGAGGAACAGTGTGAAGAATGGACATGCCATTTATTGGCACGGATGAGCAAATTTGGGGCTAATCCCAAGATAGTTTCTGGTCATGTTAAAATTAGGATGCCTTTTAGCCAGCCAAGAGGAGATGTCAAGAAGGTAATGGATTGGGAGGGCTTCCATGGGGAGGTGTCAGGCCTGGGGATAGAAATTGGGGTTTTCATTAGTATGAAGGTGATATTTAAATTCACGAGGTGGTTGAGATCACTTTAATTCTGCACCAGGTACGGGAAAGAAATCAGTGTGACCATGGTGATCAATGGGTTTGGTGATTATAGTGGTATTACTGGAACTTAATCAGCTTTAATGTTCTCCGATTCCATATAGTGCCACTTATGTATTCTCTGTCATTATATTCTAACTGTCATTATATTCTGTGTCCAATTTGGAATGCATGTTAACGTCTATCAATTACAACGAAGGGAAGAAGATACATTATCAATCGGACTCTTCGGTTGTTGCCAACTCCAGTGCATGCTAAGGGAACCCTTACTCCTCACTGACCTGGATGAGCTTGTCACCTTGAACTGGCTGAGCCCAGAGAGCTGTGGGTTGTTGGGGGGTCTGCTAATCTGGGCCTACTCTTCAAAACTGCAGCACAAAGCAGGATGGATGAGATATTCCAACTCATTACTTACAGGTGTTCTTTAAGGGAGTGCTTAGGAAGTTTTACTCAATTTAACTTAAGACATAAGTAATGCCATTCCCAATTCAGGGCAATGGCTTAGAACCTGACTCAATGTCCTTTTTACTAAGTAATTATCCAGGTTTCCTTACTAAATGTTATTTTATGTATTATGTTTAATAGCCTCTTTCTCTCGGCTATGGTAGGATGGTAATAGCATCTGATAATGGATCACATGCTCATCTTAAAGTCCTGTCTCTGGCACCTGTGGCCAGCATGGAGCAATGCTTCTAGTCAGGGCTGAGACCTTTCCCTTGGCCCTACTCACTGGTCCTGGGATGGTTTCTTCTCGGGGGCCTATAGGATCACAGATCACTTTTTAACCTTCAAAGCATTGCTCATTTCTAAAGATTCAGGGGTGCTTGAGGAGCTCATCTGGCCAGATGGCTGTTTTGTCTCAGTTCACAACCCCCTTTGGGCAGCTGTAGGTGAAAAAGTGGTGAACCCCTAGGTGGGAGGAGCACAGTGGAACAGAGTTTTGGATCATGATGAGATCTCATAGATGCCTGATAAAAATTAAGAACTGCTGCCATTTTGCCTCACAGTAGTCAGTTCCTTTCAGGTCATTGGCTCTCAGTAAAGGTCCACTGGATTAAACTCATGTGGTAGGAGTTGTGTTATTTGTGTTGTTTGTGTAGGATGTATGTTCGACAGCATGTGTGTTGATTTCTGAGATGATCCAGTATCTTCCTGCAGCTACCGAGTACCCAGTGTCCACCAGGTGAGCCCTCAGATAATGACTGAGTGCTCAATGGGTGCTGGGCACTGAGACAGTACAAAAATATGTGTTGTTCATCTCTACCTGCCATGAAAGTATATTCTCCAGAGAGTCAAGGCTAAGACCCACATCAAAAAAATATGTATGATTACTTAGGAGATACAACATTAGCCAGAGTATCTGTAAACAGGTTAGGTGTATATGCTGCCCTCAGAGAGTTTCCATTCCGGTCGGGGAGGCAGGATACACTTGCATGAAATGTCAGATAACACAATGATGCTTAGTATTTGAAGACAGAAATGACAGAGATTCCTGGCATCATAAAGGTGAGTGAATCTTTTGGCCGTGTGTCATAGTTAACCAGGGAGCATTTGGAAAAGAGGATGCCTAGGCCCAGCCAAGACCCATAGGGCATCCGTGTGTGTTAAAAGTTTCCCAGGTGATTCTGTTGCATCATTAGGCTTCAGAACCACCGCTTTGGAAGGACTGGTAGGATTTGGGTGTATGTAGGTGGGAATTACAATTTGGTGTGAGAAATTGTGGGCAGTGCCACAAGACGAGAACAGCAAGACTTGTTGGTACACTGACCGTTTTTCCCAGACCTGGAAGAGGCAGGGCGGGTTTGGAGCAAAAGTGGAAATCCAGTGGGAAAGAATGGAAGAACTTGAAGTCCTGGAGAGGAAATTGAATTTTATCCTGAAGCAACAGGCAAGGCCTATGGTCACCACCATTTTTATGTGACCTCACTTTTAGTTGTGAGTATTTGGACTGTATTCACTGCATGATGGGAAGCTTTTGAAGCAATGAACAATGTGAGGAAAGCAGTGTTTTAAGTTAAATCTGAGTGGGTGGATTCAAGCAGAGTATCTGGAAGCAGAGATTAGTTAAGACTAAAATACATGAAAATTGCACCATCAACAAAAACAAATATTGATTGAGTCTACACTTTGTTTCAGGTGCTATCTTAAGTCCTTTACATATATCATCTTTTTTAATCTTCACAAAACCCCCATGAAGTAGGTACTCATACATACCATGCCCATTATGCAGATGTGGAAACTGAGGTACAAAGAAGTAACTTGTCTAAGGTGGCACAGCTAGCTATTATAGACTTTGGCAGTGCCAAAGTGCCATACTTGACATAAAGAATAAACTTCAGGCATTGCTGTGTTGAAATGGCTTGAGCATGCTTAGGAAAATCCTCAGTGGGGAAGAGTGCCTGGGACAAAGTAGGATTTAGAATGGCACAGGGAGGATAGCTCAAAGCCTTTCTGAAATAATGAGCCTGTATTTAGAACATGGAGAGAAATTAGAATAGAAAATTGCTAGCATGATGGCCCTCCATGCACTCTGCTAAAACAAACAAACAAAACAAAATGATATCACAGAGATTGTTCAAGAAATGAGTATTGTGAAATGGGTTGAGTATTGATTTGGAATGAGATAGGTATGAGTACGAGTCCCAGTCCTCTCCTCACCAGCCTAGTGACGCTGGGCAGTTCACACAACCTCTGCATCTCATTTGTTTTCATCTGAGTGTTGAGGATGGTAAAAGCATCACTCTCATTGGAATGCTGAGAAGATTGGGCTAATGGATATAAAGTGTATGTAAAGTACATGACATAATTCGTATTCCATCAATACTAGCCATTATTACTATTATGATTCTCATTCTTACAGTAATTCATGGGCATTAAAATGAAATAATGAGAGCAGTATTTTGGAGAGAACGGTTTGGCATAAATGGGTACAAAACAAACTTGGGAGCTTCTAGCATTCCAGTTCTGGCTCCATCACCTGCTAGCTGTGTGATTTGAAGTCATTTACTTAACATTTTCTCAGTTTCTCTATCTGAAAAGAAGGAAAATGGTATTAGCTACCTTGTGGGTTTATGGTGGTGACTATTTAAGTTAAGATGTATGATGCACTTAGAATAGCACCTGCCTAGCACATTTAGTTGTTTACTGATGCTCTAAAGGTTGTTTTTTTTTTTTCTTTTAATTGTTAATTTCTCCTCTCCACTGCCTGTTGCTTCTGAAACATTTACACCTTCTGATTATTGCCTGACATGTAATAGGGACCTGTGGGCCTAGGTGTCCTTCTGGTTGAGGTAATTTGCTAACTCTGGGAATATGCATTTCTCTCTCTCTCTCTCTCTCTCTCTCTCTCTCTCTCTGTGTGTGTGTGTGTGTGTGTGTGTGTGTGTGTGTGTGTGTGTGTGAATATTTGTAGCCTAAAGGTAGTTCTAATAGTGCTTTGCTTTGTTTCATTTTTTTTTCTTTTTTGGTTATAAAGTTGAATAAAAGGCACTTACTTCAAAACTTTAAAAAATTGCTACTGGGCAAAGTAATTTTGTGTCAGGCTTCTGTTCAGGGCAGATTTACAGTGGTTATAAATCTCTGAAATTAAGGTCTTACTACAGAAAAGCTGAAATGTATTCAGCATTAGCAGACACCTAGCCCTGCTCTGAACCAGTGGCCATTCTCCCCCCATGTATAATAAGAATATCTAGCTATGTGTTTGGAGTAATAATAAGTTTAAATATGCCTGTTAGAATGGATAATGGCTCTCCAGTGAGTAGCAGAATTTTCTATCAACAATTCTTTCCCTAGAACCAAAGGTTAAGTTGAAGAGTTTGATTTAATGACAAAGTTAATTAGGCCTTTAACATTATGGGGTTCTTGCCTTTCATTTTCTAATTAAGAGCATGGTTTAGGGTCAACAACCTTGTAGAATTGGGGGACATAATACTAACACTTGTTCTTTTGATGTTTGGGGAGGGTTAGCGCTGCATTAGGGGTACTTAGACATTTCTGATTTGACAAGGGGCCTGGAAAATGCGTCCCAATCCTAAAGTATTTTTCCTCCAAACCTTGGATTTATAATATACTTGAGTGGTTAGGAACTTTAGGGATCATCTGATCAGTGCTTTCACTTTACAGCTGGGGAACCTGAAGCTAAGGTGACTAAGGAATTTATCCATGGTTAGCTAGGTCATTTGGGGAAGGATAATGGATCTTGTAAATTCAGACCAGGTACTTTTTATCATAATAGTCTACCTGTAAGTGCTCATACTGAAGCAAACGCGAGACCTCTTGTTCATGGGACAAAACACGATGCTGCTTCTGGACTGGTTTTGCTGGAGCACTTCTTCCTACTGCTTTTCAGGGCAGATGTGACTTGGTCCATGGGAGTACCGGTAAAGACTCTTAGTTGCAAAGACATTACCTCTTTCCCTCTAAATAAATCAAAACAAAAATAAAAACAAACAAAAAACAAAACAAAAGAAATCAAACCAAAGAATCCATGACAACGTTCTTAGAATGGACTGTAGGCTCGGGGACCTGGTGAAGAACAGGTCACCTCTAGAAGTTCTAGACACAGGACACTAGACAACTTGTTCCAATTTGCTTGGCACTGTTCCATCTGGAATGAATTGTCACCACCCTCTGCCTTTGTCTCACTGGTTCCAAGCACAAAGACTTCCTAAAACTAAGCCGAAGAACTTGGCCAATGCCAAGAGAGGCAGAGAGAGGGGAGATATGCTCTCCACTCCTAGTGGGCCTTGCCCACTCCAAGGCCTTACAAAATGGTGAACTCTCCAAAACAAGGGGAAAAAAGAGTTCAGGTTTTGCATAGTCTGAAACTTAAGAAATGAGCAAGATAAAAGGGTTTATGGGTCACCCTGAAGCCTGATCATGTTCTGTAAACCTGCTTTTATGGGAAAGTATATTCCAAGTTACATAATAATTCATAGACAACTTTGGGGTACCATTTATTTCTTGGTTTGGCCTGTTCACATTTCTTTCTTAAATAAGGGTCTGCTGGTTCCGGGTCTTAACCTTGGAGTGCAACTCTTGTGGCAGGATTTGGGGACAATACAGGGGTCTAGAAGTGAAATACCTTTGGAAACCTTGGCGCTTCAGAAATAGTAAAGTCATTCATTTGTACATTTTTCCAGAAGGGAAATATTTATGAGCACATACTATACATCTGGCACTGCGTTAGGCACTGATTATACAGAGATGGACAAAAAATGGCTGTGTTGTACCCTCCTACAGTGTGGAATTTAGTGTGGTTCCAATGCAGGGTGCTTTGACTTCTCACTTGTAGTAAAATCATTAAATGCAAGAAAGTACATTGAGGAAAGCCAGATTTTTGGTTGTAGGACAGTAATTCAAGGGCTCCAGCCCTCTCAAACAAATTGATGCTTGCTTTTCCAGGAGAGATGCTTCTGCCAATCTTGGTTCAGAATTTTCAGCAAACTTTTCTCACCAGATGTGGTGCCAGAGTATGTCTACCCTTGAAGGAGTTTATAATCCAGTAGCAAAGGCATTCATTGATACTCATCATTTCTGGTTCATGTGTTGAGTTCTAGGACAGAGGCATGGCCAGCATGCTATGTAAAGATAGAAACTAAAATTGTTCCTATGTGCTAGTGTTAGGAAGATTATACTGTAGCATGTCATAATCCCAGAGCTGCAGTGGAGACCCATCTTTTCTGTTTACCTTTGCAGCCAATTCTGCAGATAGTTAATGGATGGCCCTTACATGCAAGGCCAGAATCAGGGCCTGTGGGAAATGCAGTGAAGAATATCCATTTAGCCAGAGATGTCTTCTTATCTTCATTTTTTTTTTTTCTATCAGGGGCCAACTACGGCAATCTCTTGGATTTGGGGATGGAATAGATATGAGATGGATGAATCATCCACCAACAGCTTTGGTGCCTAATTTAGCTGAAGCTTACCATATTCCTGAGTTACTAGTTCTGTAGGGACAAGGACGGAGCCCAGAACTGCCTTTGGTTTTGTCTTCTTTGTCAATAGCACACAGTTGACTCAGTTCCCCTGTAGGAATGTTCTTGTGGGGGGAGTACTGTGTAAATCCACATCAAGCCCAGAAGATAAATGCTGCTTGACGGACCTCGCTCTATTAATTTGCATAAACATTTGTTGTATGATTTTGTTTACATTGCTGAAGGAGAACAGTAGTTCTTGGGCTTTGATGTCTGTGAGCCTTGGAGATTAGAGCCAGGGCCCTTCCTTTGAGAAAACAAATACTTTTGTGTTGATTTCAATGAGATATAAATCATTCCCAGGAAGTTTACAGTTGAGTAAGAATGGTATAATTACTGATTGTATACCAGAAGAGGACATATTTATGAAACGACTTGAAAAAGCTTGTAATCCCTTCCCGTATTTTGAATAACTAATTGCTATGTCATTGTGGCATATTTGCACCACAGAGTTAAGTCTGTCAAACGTTTCCCTCTGAAACCTTGTTTTAAGGGATTTCTAACTTGGTCATAAAAATGTGCTCCAAGTTGGAGCTGACTTGATGGGAGTCTGTGCTTGGAACACTTGATTTGAATGGTGCCAGTCAGAGTTAAATTACAGGCTGGGAAAAAGGAAACAAATTTTTTAAAAAGTAGGTGTTTATGGTTCCCAGCTCCCCTAAGTACTTCTTGAGGATCAAAATAGCCTCTTTAAAATAAATTGCAGACCATTAGTACACAATGGAGGAAACCCCTTTGAGACTGGGTTGGGGGAGGGGAAGGCAAAGGGAGATTGATTTGGGCCACTTTTCAGTTATGCGAACACAGCATACACTCGCTATTCATGCAGTAGACTCCTGGAGTGGTTTGTGCACACAGATGGCTCTTCCTGTACCCACAACTGATATTTCTGTCAGGCTGAGTGGACATCACTACAGCTTCACTATAACTCTGAATCTTAATGGGCATATGGGCTTCTTGGAACATGTTATTACCCTGGCCCCCTGTTTTCTTTTTAAATGAACTGAACACCATTGCCTGCCTACCACATGCCCACCACATGCCCATAGCAATCATAAAGACCTTTTACAAAAGACCTCAAGTTTGTCCTGTGAACTGAGCCAGAAAGTACCTGCTTGATAAGCATGTTTATCCCAAGATTCCTCGTATCTGGTGCCTGACATTCAAGCCAAAAAGGTAGTCCTTGACTAGAAACATTTATTTGATTACTTATGACTACTTACACAGAGCCTAGTTTTTCCCCCTGCCATTGGTCAATGGCAGAAAATTCAAGATAATGGGAAAAAGAGAAAGGATAGGAGACAGAAGGAGAGAGATGATGGAGAGGGGGATTGAGGGGAAGTGAGGGAGGGAGAGGAGGGAAGGGAGGAAGAAAAAGAAAAAGAAAGGGAGGGAGGAGGGAAGAAAAGGAAGAAGAAAGGAGGGAGAGAAAGAGAGAGACATTTTTCCTACCCCTTTGTGAGTCACTTTGAACCCCAGTGGTCTGGGTACATCCTCTGTTTTCTAGCATTTGTGGTCAGTGGAAAAATGAGACAGATTTATAATCCGACTTGTTTAATCTCAATTCAGATGTCCTTGTCTTTTTTAGATTTCACTCATGCCTTAATGACTTTTTTTTTTTTTTAAGAAAGCTAATTGCATTGGTTTCTCCAAGAGGCATCACTTTAAACAATCTATCCTGACTGTGAAAACAAATACATGCTTGACTTATTTCATTTATTTTTCCCCAATCCTAAATTAGGATAAAGCCATTTTGGATAAGAAGACATGTGTGTGTCTTTGTCACATCCTTTATCATCACGACTGCATTTCCAAATAGTACAACTTGTGACAAATGTGAACATTAATTACAGTTAACAAAGAAATGTCATGTGAAGTGTTCATGGGTGGGTGCGGGAAGAAGAAAAACACACCAATCAGTGAGATTACATCTTACACCAAGCTTCAAGTTCAAGTGCAAAAGTCAGAAATCAAATACCATTAGTTATCAAATTATGTTAATGATTCTAATGAAAGCTTCTGGTATTTTGTTCAAAAGTGAGTTGGTATAATGGTAACTATTAGAACAAGCGAAGCTGATTGCCATGAGTTAATTAGAACTGACTGCTGGAGTTTCCTTTTAATTAATTAATTAATTTAAATATTGACAATCTGTGTAGAACCCAAGGTTCTTCATGTGGTCCTTTTCTTCCCTCCACAAGTCACCAGCCAGTCATGGAGCAAGAAGGTAATTAATTGTGTTTTCTCATAACCCAGATAGTCCTTACCAACCTCAGGGTTTTGGCCTACTTTGACAACAAACAAATTTAGGTAGAGGACAGATGTGGACATCCATACACAGGTCCACCAGTAACATTTGTGGAGCTCAGGGTGAGAGTATATACAAAAACCCTTGCATGATGTTCCCTTTTGTTCTCTTTCTGCCTGGACTCCATTGTCATCCACTAGAGGCCTCCACATATGTGCATGTGGACGCCCAGCTTTCCCCACCAACAGCTGTTCTTTGGCTCCCTCGTGGACTTAGGGAGGGTCATGGGTCCTGGTGGTACTATGCACTATTGAGAGGTAGGACTGGAGAAGAGGTCCTTGTAGCTCTAGAAGAAGCTCAGGTCCGTTTGAAAGGGGAATTTGGGGGTCCTAGGTATTAGTAACATGGTCTACTAACTGGAAAATAGGCTTCAGGTTAGAAAGGCCCTTGGCCTATGGACTCTTTATCCTATAGGGGTAGGGGAAAGATGAAGGAGGGTCACAGTGGGCCTTCTAAAGCACTTGCCTTAGGATGAGGGCTCTGGTTACTTGGATCTAAGGTATTGCACTTTTGGGTACCTGCATGTACACGTCTGGAACTTTTTGTTGCGTAAGTCTACTTTATTCTTTGTTGTTTATTCCTTCATCCCTTCATTTAGTCAACATCTAGTGGGCACTTATGTGCCAAAATCCGGAGACACAAAGAAAAATAAGTTAAGGTTTCCACCTTCAAGGATCTCACAAGCTTTTCAAGTTTGTAGCTCAGTAATAAGTGCTAGAAAGAGATCTGTGCAAAGTTCTGGCCTTCTAATTCTCATTTGTATCTTGTTCTCTCTTTGTTTTTCCCACTTCTCTCATACCAGCAAGTATTACAGATCTTTTAGAGTAGAGGTGAGGAGTGAACATTTTGGCCTTACAAGAGGTGAGCTCCCCCAAACTTCCCCAGTGGCTACTGGGCACATTATACTCATTGCCTCCTTTTGAGCTCTTCTGTGATTCTTCAGAGCTCCCACCATCTTGCTGGAGAAATGCCCCCACTGAATCCAGATCAGAGGCAGATAAAAGGGGGAACCGGAAGAGGGTATCCACCTGTGCTGTGCTGAGATGGCTGGGCCCAAAGAGGGTCTGTTCTAGCTGGTGACTCCGGGCAGCCTCTGCCTATCACATAATCTTTGTGAGGTTTTTGCCTAGGAAATGAATTACGTCTAAATGAATGCATCTTGATCACATGTTAGAATCCCTGTGTTTAAATCAGTAAGGGTATTTCCTAAATCTTTCACCATGGAGTAAAGGTATTGGTCATTACCAAACTGATATTGACAGGGCCATGCCTTAGAGAATGAATCACAACATCTGGGCAACTTAGCACGGGTCAGCTTTGAAGCCCTTGGTGTCGGGAAGCACATCAGACCATGTTGAATTCCCTTTGCAGGCTAAATTGGCGCATTAGGGTAAAAACGATTTCTACATTTGCATAGTTGATTTCATTATTATCGCCGTTATTGATGCCCAGCTCCTCTGAAAGAAAGGAGCCATAAAAGCAAATAAAATCACTTTGCGATTCCATTATTGGATAAATTACCACATTACTGCCTGCGTTTGAGGGCTAAAGGCATTCCCTATATTTGCATAGTTTATTTCATTATCATTATTAATAACAACAACAATAATGATGATGATGACTAGGATCCTTGAATGAAAGGAACTAGAAAAATGCCAGAGCCTCGAGCAGTCTTTATGGACTAGCTATGATCACTACAAGTCCTTTTATCTGCTGCTGAAAAGAAGCCACTTTGTGCAGCAAGTGAAAAGCTTTTCACAGAACCCACCTTACACCTGTTCAGAACTGGTGGGTCCAGATCGCTGATCTGAAAGAGTAACTAGTTACTCATTGTGACTACTAAAGATTTAGATTGAAAGTCTGCTCAGCCACTTAACTGGTTGTCTCTTCGGTAAGGGTGCTTAAACTCACTGAGCCTCAGCTTCTTTGTCAATGAAATGGGGATTATGACACTCGCTTTGCAATGTAATCAAAAGCAAAGGAAACAGTGAATGTGAGCAGGTTCTGTAGACCATAAAGCTATCCATGGATTTCAGAGACTAATACCACTGTGTTGGACATTGAAGCGACTGCCATGGCTGGCATGCTCTATAAATGCTCTGTAATGATGGCAGGGATGGTACCAGTTTGTCTCTTGTGCGGGGAGAATTCTTCAAAACCTTCCTTAGATTTCTAAGCCATTATCCTCTAAGGTAAGGAGGGAGAGAATACTTATTCATAGTTAGCAGTCTTTAAGATTTACAGTAGCTTACTTTAATAACAAACATTCCCAGACCGATGTGGTGGCTGTGACATTGTTCTCTCTTACTCAGCGATTTCCGATTATACTTCTCTTTTCTCCTTGGCCGTGAAGCCAAGAAGCACAAAGTCTTTTTTATCTATTAATTCTGGAGTCCTATAGTGAAAGGAAGGTCCACTGGTGGCTGCCTATGGTTTGCTGGAGAATTTTCCCTCTGGTTTTGTTTTTATTATTTTATTTTATTTCTGCTGCACCAGGGGCTCCAAAAAAATGAATGTGTCAGTAAAGGATTTGACAGTGTGTTACGACAGTCATCAATCCACCAAGCCCTGTAGCCATAAATAAGCTTCATATGCTGCCACACTAAAGAGGACAGTTTTTCTTCTCCAGGACATTGAAAATGTCACAACGAGGGAATTGTTTGTCCCTGTCTCCACGGCAACGCCACCAGCACTTACATTAACTTTCACACCAAGATTTTAATCAGCGCTCTTTGCGGCCTGAGACCAAGTCAACATCAGCCCAAATTTTCAAAGCCGTTATTCTAATTATGACGAGAAAGCTATAGATTGATGAGCTGAGTTTTCTGCAAGGACTGGTGGCAGTTAATTCTCGTGACCTGCATGGCTCGAGGAGTCTCTCTCAGAGATGGAGTCTTGAAAGTTCGATTATTAGTGACAGCTTGTAAGTGAGAGGAGCCTTATCTCTCCAGAGAGTGTTGATAACTTGAGACAAGGTTTAACTAGGAAGTAGTGAGACAGTAGGAGGAGGGGAGGGGGCGAAAAGGGAAAAGAAAACGCACACTCCATCTGCAGCCTGCGTCCAGTGTGATGAGAAAATACGGACAGGCACAATTTCACAAGTTGTAAATTCTGGGAGCCTTCAGTTGTAAATTCTGGTGGAGGCTGTTTTACTCAGCTATCTGATAATGTGTGAAAATATTTGTCCTTTTGCTTCATAGGCACAGGCAAGCACTGTGTTCCAGAAAATGCATTAAACTCCCCGGCTCTCTGCTGCCTCTCATTTCCTTCTGTTTTCCTCCGAGAAGGGGATGTCTAGAAACCAAAAGCCAAATTTGCAATTGAAATGAAGTAGTAATTAATTTTCTAAAAAGACTCTTCCTTTTTATTTCCCTTAACTGACTCTCACCCCAGCCTCTTTTGATTCAGCCTGATTTCTACAGCCTTTGGGTTTGCAATGGAAGGGAGTAGTCAGAGTGGCCTTTACAACTCACTTTCTTCATATTTCTGTTAGTCTTCTAATTCTCTGCCTTTATGAATCTGGCTGATGCATGCCCTTCCTCTTTTGGCCATGCATAGACGATATCTCCCTCATTCTCTGTGCTGTTGACTTCAGGCCTTCTTCAAGTTTACTGTTGAGGAGTGATACCTATTTCCTCTCCAGATTTAAGAGATTGAGCTGAACCATCAGTCTGATCTGGACAGGTGCAGGAATGATGACTGCTGTGCTTATCACTAAAGTCCCACTAGCCAAATGTTGTTTTTGACCTTAACACAGAAGGTAGGGTGCAGGAAGGCTACATGGTGAGTCGGAAGAGCCTCATTCGAGATGCTTTGAGTCCTGACTCTCGTCCCAGCTCTGAGCATCTCTCAGAGTGGGTGTGGCTATGTTTTCTGATCTTTCAAATGGTGTTGATAATCTCTCTGGCCTTTTTCATGTATCAAATAAGAAAATGGGCCTTAAATTGTTAGTATTTAATGTGATCACTGCATAAAAAAATATGATGCATGTATGAGCATTGTTGACTATTGCCTGCTTTTTCAGTTTGTCTTCTCTGCAGCTAGAAAATGAGGATGCTATTTTATAGTGTTTTCTTTTTCATAAGTATCTCCATTATCTTTATTTTGCCTCTGAAAACACTGACACACAGAGAAGAGAAGCATCTTGCTTGTGGTCACACAGCCCGTTAGAGCCCTAACCAAGAACAGAACTGTGGTGTATGGTTCCCAGCATGCTGCTCCCTAGACCACACTGCTTACCATATTAATAGGCTGGGATTAAGGGGTGGGGCGGGGGCGGGGGGGGGGGGAGGGAAGCAAACCCAATTAGTTTCTGTTGCAGCCCTTTACAATCCTGTCTTGTTTCCCTGTGTGTTTATATGTATATTTTAATAGCATTCCCTGCCTTTTATGCTGAGGTTGCTTGAGGTGTGTTTATAATGGTGGCGTAATTATAATAATAAAATACAAATCCCTCCACAGAGCGAGCTCATTACTGGCTGGCCAGGTAAAACAAATAGGCTTGGCGTTGACTCTGGAGCAAGGCAGTTTATTTCTAAGGTGGTGCCACTTTGAAACACAAGATACATTGCTTTTCCAGCAAAGGAAGCCCTATGTTCTGAACATAACTGGGTTTTGGGGTGCATGGCTGAGCCAGTAATTGCGATGCCTGGTCAGGTTGCTTTAACATGGTCTCACCCTTTTAATCTCTTTTTCCAGGGAAGAAATGGCAGGGGCAAAAAGCAAAAGTGTTCCCCTTCATTCTCTGTAGCTGTAAAAATCTTTCCTCGAATACACAAGCAGGCCCTTTGGCATTCAAGCTTCTGGACACAGAGTTTCTAATGTATACAGAAGGGAAAAATTATTGTTATAAATGGAGCCATAGGAGAGAAAGTGTGTGTTTTTTTAAATGCCTGTCTGTCCTTGTTAATTAGAAGTGCACATATTGGGAAATTAACTATGAAATACTAAAAATGATAAATTATTCCTTATTTGAAAGTATAAATTAAAGGTTTAGTGTATATAAAATTTGTCATGTTTAATTGCAAGTTCAATTAAAATTCAGGGTAATGATGATTTATACAGGTTTCTGTGTAATTTGATATTCATTAGCTTAGCCAGACACATGCTGATATTAGCTCGTTAATTATGTTTCCTTTTGTTGAAGGCAGCCTTGTGAAAGCAATCTGCTCAAAGTTTTCTAAACTCATTCTGCTGAATGAATATTTGGCAGCTGTTCATGTTATTGAGATGGTCACTGTGGCTTCATTTCACTCATAGGCTGCATCAATCATACCTTCCCTGTGACAAACAAGGATTTCTCATTACAAACCCATTTATGAAGGTTATAGCTGACATTAAAGAGTGATTGCATGGTACTCTGATGTTACTTTACAGTAACATTGGAGTGGAGCTGCTGTTGCTATCTGCACCTCCTACATGGTCAAAGTGTTTAAAACGCATGGCGAGGGTGTGCAAACTCACCACAGTGGCCTGAGCTCTGTTTCTAACACCACGGACTCAAACTTGGGAATCAGAACTTGGGTCTCAGAAGAAGGACCCTCAAGGGAGCGGTGGCACAGGCTCCTACTTAGACCACCAAGATGTTGCCATAGCCAGTTCATAGGTGAGGTTAGATCCAGAGAGGTTAAGGGATTCTTTCACAGTAACATGTTAACTTTGGGGATGTGAAAGTGGAAGTGCTAGGCTGACTGGTGAGGAGATTTCCAGAAGCATATCAAGCACTGTGACAATGAATTGGAGGAATCACCAAATGGCTGGGAATATAATGATATAATAATCCTATGCCTTGTATTTTTGGAGGTTTGAAAATATTTTTTAGATTTTTCATAGCTCTTATTATATGGTCCTCATAAAGTATTTTGGAAAGGCAGGTGTTGTCTTTCCCTTTTGATAGATGAGGGAAACTGAGGCATAGGAAAGCTGATTGATGGTGTTGGAGGTCACCTGTTATTGGCAATGGCCAGACTTGGGGCTCTAGGCTTCTCTGCATGTCACCATGTTGCAATGAGACCTTTCTAAATAAGACATTTGCTTCCAGTTTTGTTTTCTCTCCATTAGCACCCTCTTGTAGGGTAGAACCAGACACTTTGTACTTTGTAAATGGTGGTGATGTTGACTCTAGAAGGCTGATCTGTATTTCATTTCTGACCATTGTGTACTGATAGGTAGCAAGTCTGGTTTGTGATGGGAAAATGCAATGAAAATTCCTTGTGAGAAATTATAATTTAGTGTCTCTGTAGCTGTATTTATATACTTGTGTATTTTTAGGTGGAAAGAAAATGGTTAGAGACTCTTTTATTTTTTCTTTGAGGGCTGTTTCTTATGCATTGGGTCCTGCTTTCAGGCTGTGTTTCTGTTGAAGTCATTGTGGAATATGGATGATGGTTAGTTGTCCACCAAAGTTCTTATCTTCTTCTATATAGTGAAGAATAGTTGTTGGGACTGTACCTTCTAGCACCCCTCTTGCTCTGTGGGGCTCAGTGACTGTTCTGACTACAGACTTCACATACTCTCCTTCCCCAGTCTGCTACTGACAGGTAAAGGACTGAAATAGGGTTGGTAGAGTCGCAGTGTAGAAGGAGCTTGGGTCCCTGCATCACTGTGTGGAAGTCCACCCATTGAACATATGATTGAGCTTTTCATAAGCAAGAAATAAATAAATATCCTAGAATGTCCCTAAAATTTCATGATTTATTTGTCACAGTAGCTGGTCTTACCTTAGCTATTCCTTTATTTATTCATTCTACAAATACTTGTAGAAATTTTGACCAATTTTAGTCTATCGGTTGGGAACATAAAGATAAAAGGATCCTATTCCTGACCTCATAGAGCTCAGCCACATAGAAGTGACACAAGTAAAAATATTTTGCCCTAGTAGTAAATGCTGTAAAATAGAACTGAGAGAAAAGAGAGAAATTTTTTTTCTGAAATATCCAGTGAAATACAGATTTAAACTTAAATATTAGTAGAATCGTTTATTCCAAATGAAATAGAATGTGGGAACCTCCAATTTATAAAAGAGAAAAAAATCTGAAGATACTTTGGTAAAAATAGGCCCCTTAGGCACACAGGACCTCCCTCTGAATCCTCCCGGCCTCCTCCTCAGGACCCTGGCTGCTGTGGAACGCCATCTGACATCCCATAAAGATTAAAGGAAGACTGTTCTTTCACTGATTTCTTTTCTCATTCTATAGGTTATGGCAAATAGTGGCTCTTCTTATAGAATGGTTTATCTGTAGTTAATGGAAGTTTGGCTGTTAATGGGAGGATGGTTTATTCCTGAATTTATTTTTAGCAATTACTAGCTGCTTGACCTTGGGCAAACTCCTTAACCTGATCTTTGCCTCAGTTTCTTCATATGTAAAACTGGGATAATCATAGGATTGTTATGAAAATTGAACACTTGATGTATATAAAGGACTGTCATGGGGTGAGTGTTCCACAGCCCTTGACTATGCCCAACTCCTGTGTTAAAACACATGATATTTGCAAGTACCTCTAAATTATGACCCAGTAAACAACAGGGGACAAGAACCTAGTTCAATAGTTGGGGGATGATATCTTAGTAACAAGATTCTGAAACCTCTGATAGCTATTTGTTATTTCTTTTGGTTCTCTTTACCAGATTCCTTTGATGGTTTTCTGGAATTTAGGAGGGATTGGAATTATTCTTCCTCATATTTATAAAGAAGTGCAACATAATTTGGAGAAATTCAGGTTTTTCTTTTTTCTTTATTATTCAGTCCCCAGGCCTTTATACACCCAGATAATGTAACTGGGAATATTTTATTTTTTAATTTTACCACCTTGTGTCTTATTAATGCATTTTCTCAATGTGGATAGCCCTCTGGTGGTCAAAGTAATTCTTTTGTGGCTCTTAGAGATGGTGGAATAAAATCAATAAAATTAAAGGGCTGTGTTCAAATTCTGTTTTTCTCCTTTGCTGATTTCTTTTTCTAATTAAACCATAATGCATTTTTTCATTGGAACATTTGCTGGGGAAAAATAATAGTAGGACAGTTTCCTTTATCCAGATGAAAATATATCAGTGGTGGTTTTAACATTTTGGAGGATTTACCTGTTTTTGTCTAACTTATTCTTGTCACTCCAGGGATGGAAGTTAACATTATACTCACTAGTATGAGGACCCTTAGAACTTTGTACAATGTTAAAGCTGCAAGGGGTAACTTGGAGGTTATTCTCTCATTTTCTAGAAAGGGAAATTGAGGCTCAAAGAGAAGTGATTTGCTCAAGATACTGTCAGCGGAGCTGTGAGTAGAAGCCATGTCTCCTCTGTGCTGGTTCCATATTTCCTGAGGGGTATCATTGCTAGTTCAAGCCAATGAATCCCATGGTCTTCTGACAGGTCCAGTTTGGCCATCTCATCAAACTCAACTAAGGGCTACTTCCTCCTAGACAAATCTCCACTTATCTACTATTCATGGTTTACTCTGTCCCTTGCTTGGAACAAGACAGTATGTAGGATTTTCTTTTCCTAGTTCTGAAACCTGGTTGGTTTTGTTGCCTAGAATAATCTGGCATGAATAGTCAACCTCGGCATATCCTTGCCATTAAACAGCATTTTTTGGAAAGGATGTGCATTAATCTTGACTTTGTGCTGGCTGCTACAACTCATCATAAAGATGAATGACTGACGGGTGACCTATGTCTGGTGTCCTATGAGGGCGGGTACCTTGGAGATGCAGAAACATCTGTTCTGTACTGAAATTGGCAAGACAAGCTGGCTCGTCTCTCCCTTGCCTGATGCTATTGCATGAGCTTACATTATTTTTCTTTGTTTGAGTTTTTGGCTATGTCTGGTGTAGGATGGGTCCCAAGGCCATGTCTTGGTGTGGTGTGTGTGGTGTGTGTGGTGTGATCACACAGAAGCTGGAGGAGTAGGACGGGGGCCACGGAACACTTCTAGTATGTTCTCCATCCCAGTTCCTGGTACAGGCGGTACCACGTGGGAGGCTGAGGTGCCAGAGACTGCATGAAAGATACAATTTCAGGAATTACCCAGAATCCTGTAGTATAACTGGGATGTAACTCTGGATATAGGTGTATTTTCTCAAGTGACTGTTTAACTCCTTACATCTTCATTATTGTCCTCATTGCTAAACCTCACAGTGCATGGTTGGTGTCTAACAAGGGGAAGCTAAGTTAAATTCTCCCAATCCTGCTCATCTAGCTGTAGACTTTTTGTGCATTAGGAAGAACCTTGGAGTTCATCTTCCAGGCCCTGTGAGATGGAGAGATGTGGGCACCTGCAGGACTGACATCCCAGGTACACCCAATGGCCCATGTCAGGAAGCCCCCAGAGAAGAGTAAGGGGGTAGAAGAAAGTCATGGGGCCCAAGGAGTTGTAGGTGGCTTCTTACCTGTCTCAGTCAGGTGAGTCGGCTCCTATTCGCTTGTTTTCCCTCCAGAATCCCTCGTGAACTTATCCTTCAGAAGTCTCGCCATTCCTCCTGAGTAAATGAACACCTTTCTGTCTTTGGCTATGTGGCTCCTCCTTGTGTGTTTCCACTGACTGTCATTTTTTCTGGAGAAGCACCCACCTGTCTTCCCAGGTTTCTTCCAATATGATGACAAAGGAAAAAAGGCTTATGAAATGAAGTGATAGCATCCAAAAAAAAAAAAAAAAAAAAGCCAGCAAAAAGCAATCATGGTGAGAGGACTGTCCAAGGTTTTTTCTTTTTCTTTTTCTACTTCTTTTCAAAAATAGTCAAAATACCTGCAACATGTACTTGTAAAAAGATCAAAAAAGGAGAGAAAATTGCAGCTGGCAGTTATTTGGTTGCTCCTGAGCTTCCAGCAGTTGAAATAGCTAGTTTATAATAAGGAGTGTTTCACCTCTCCTATCAGTATGTGATGTTTTACTCCAAGTTTAAAAATGAACTTGTGACTTTATTAATCTCATGTGCTGGGAAAACAGAGATGCAGCCTTTTTTGTCCGTACGATGTGTATCATAAGGATGCATTTACACTGCCATGTAAGTACATAAAGCTATGATTTTGGTGAGCAGGGACATATTTTAACACATAGGTTTTTCAGTTCTTTCTTCAAAGTTAAGAAGCATAATTTGATCAGTGAATACTGTCTCCTTATATCCGAGCTGCATTTTCTGGGGGGAATCGAAGATTCCTTAGCTCCCTGTTATAGAACCAAAATTGTGATTGGCATGGTTTAGTCAAGATGTCATCTAGAGTATAGATCTCATAGCTAACCTCTCTTGTGTCCTTCTTTTCAAATAATCTTTCTTTGTAAATTGGGTTGATTTGTAAGTGTTTATTTGGCACCTCAATTATAGATAACTTTCTCAGTAGATGAGATATCTGCTAATTAATTATTTTAAATGTTCTTCAGTTCTATCAGTAGACAGGTGTTATGTTGGAAACATGGAACAACATAAACTCCTATGGCTGTGATCTGGTGCAGAGGTTGAAGTCTATGTGGTGGGACTCAGTGGCAAAAGAAGAAAAATCCTCAAAATACACCCCTCTTCCCCCAACAGCACATACTGGTCCATTTAAAAAACAAGTTGTTATCTGGCTGGGTTAAGGTAGAATGTCACTGCCAGCTACAAATACCAAAACTTTGTATTATAAAGTCAGAGAAGTTTAAAGCTGACAGGGACCTTAGCAGTTCTCAGTCTAACCTTTTTAATTTAACAATTGGAAGAACTGAGGTTCAGAGAGGCTAAGTGACTTGCCCAAGGTCATAGCTCACAGGGCAACCTTGGCTTTACTCCACATCCTCATTTCCAAGTTTGATGTCCTTTGTAGACTGAGCTATGCAGCTTTACCCAGATTCAGGAGGCAGGACTGAGTGACTGGTATTACAGACATGAGAAGACATGGTCTATTCAAGAGCCTGTCTGTCAATCTGGTCCTTCAGGGAGATGAGAGAAGAATACTAGTACCTAGAAAACCAGGCTAGCCAGTTGGTGTCATAGAAGTGGCCACATTAGCTATGGACTTAATGAGGGGGGTGATCCCACCTCATGGCAGGTAACAGAAAAGGCTTCTTGGAGGACACAACATTTGAAGTGGGTCTGGAATCAAAGGTTCTGGAGTAGGCCTTATTGGATCCATTCGAATAGGTAGTATCTAAGAGCACAGAGGTCTGTCAATGAGTTGGAAGGAACTGATGGTTTCCATAGTGCTGCTTTTTATTGATTATGGCTTTCAGCTCTGAGGAGCCAGGAATGGGCACGAGGTATGTGTGCGTGCACGCCTATATGTGTGTCCTGTCCACCACAGCCGTGAGCTACTCATGAAGGAAGCTGACCCCGCCAGCGCCAAGCATCACGGTGTTCTGGCAGTGGGTGTGGCGGGAAGTTCAGTGTCTGAAAAGACAGTCCCAGCACATGTGGCTCTTTCCTGGCTGTACTCCCCCTGGAGCTCCGGACTGGTGAGGCTGGGGCAATGGAGGTAGAAACAGCCCCTCTCTAGCTGGATTGGTGCTTCCCAGGGCCTCATCCCCAAGTGGCCATCTCATCTCTGAAGATGCTCCTTCCCGCTCTGTGGATGGAACCAGAGCTGCCTTCAGGAAAGCCACAAATGACTCACCAGAGCCACCCCACCTCACCCCTCCAGGGCTGCCGGGCACGAACCCTCTTGTTGGCCCTGCTTTTCTGAATCTATAAAATAAGTTTTTGTTAATTTTAGCATCGAATGAAGGGAAGTAACTCGTGGCTTATAAATAATGGCAAGAGCTTTATGGAAACACCTAAGAATCACCAGGGGCACATATAAGAAAGTTCTCCATCCCCAGGTGCGAAAATTTGCTGGTGATTACTTGTTGGGCAAGACCCTGTCAGCTTTTTTTTTTATTACAATGCATTATTGAGTAATAGTTTTCAAATTATTTATAGAAAGAAATCGAGTTGTGCAGAAAATTCCATCATTTAATATGTTGTCTGTGAATCTCATTAGCCTATTTAGCCTCGGGTGAGGAAGCAAAACAAGAGAGTTGGCTGGATTTTGAGGATGGAGCAATCTATACACTTTCTGTCAGGGGGCTTGTTGACCTTATGTTAAGTTGCTGCTTTGCACATCTTCCTGTGTCAGGGCTCTGGTTTCCATGGTGTGTACATAAACCTCGCAACAGTTTGCCCTGTGGAGGCGGTGGCAGGGCCTGTGATCTCCCCTCTGCCAAGGACTAGGAGCAAGATAAGGTGCCTGCCCTGCAGGCTGTAAGTAGGGAACAGCACTCCTGGGTGAGTGACAGAGTGTGTAAGAGTTAGAGGGGCGGGATTTCAGTACCACCTGGGATGTGTGTAGCTTCTACCTTCTCCCCAGGTGACAGAGGGAGCTCCACAGTTGTATGTTTTTGAAACCCATCATGTGAATTCTCCCATTTAGCAGTACACCAGGAGCATGAGGGCGCTGGCTTCTATGTTGCCCCAGCTGCATTCTTGGGGTCCTGTTGGCAGCCCATCCTGAGGGATGGTTGCCCTGGAGAACACAGCTCTGCACTGTCTGTGGTCAGTGCTGTCCACTGAGCCCACAGCTGGTTGGTCAGAAGGCCCTGGGCTCAGTTCTGGGACGGACGCATCCCCAACACCTTTTCTAAATGGAGAGCTGGCTTCCAGTATTTGGGGAGGTCAGTAGGGTCAGACCAAGGCTGAGTCTGGAACCTGGGGAGGGGAACAAATGGGAATTCACAGATCATCATCATGGGATCTCTCTAGCCAGCCCTCTGTGAGGTATTATGAAAAAGCACTGCCTTGGAGGCAGCTCTACCCGCAGTCAGAAACTGGCCCTTGAATGGTACATCTATTCCTTCTTACTCTACAGTAAGGCAGGGAATTGAAAAAAGACATCAAATTACAAGGGAGTCATTGGAGAAAACACAAAAGAGGGAGAAATGCGTTGCCTGTGAGCACAGTGACTTTGGGCAAATAAACCTTGGTAAGTCTCAGTTTCTTTGCCTTTAAAGTGGTATAATAATAATGGTATGGACCTCCTAGGTTTCTATAAAGATTTAATGAGATAGTAGAAGTAAAATGTTCAGAATGACACCTCGGTGGGACTGAATAAATGTTAGGTCTCACTAGGGTAAGAGCTGGGATTTGAACCCAGGTAGTCTGGTTGCAGAGCTGTTGCCATGACTACTAAAGTGCTTCTGCCTTTAGTAGCAGATGTTGTGAGTTGAACCATGAGTGATGGGGATGGGCAGAATCATGCCAGAAAAAGAGTGGCATTGACCTTGGCAATAGCAGCATAGTGTACGTGTGTATGAGTATGGGGACCTTCCTGGGGATCTGTCCCATTCTTGTCTTTATTTACTTATTTGTTTTACAGATATTTTGTAGCATTAATCACCAACCTGCTCTATTTTAACAAGGGCACTGTGCCTGAAGATAGCAGGCATGGGCAGGACATGGGTCTGTCTCTAATAGTTGGGAGTTGGGAAAAGACCATGATGAGAGTGACATGACTGATACAGAAGACTTGTCTTACAGAGTAAAAAGAGAAAACACTTTTTTGAGAGCTTACTGAGTGTTAGGCATGGTTCCACATACTTTACAAATCTTAACTATTTAATCCTTACAGTGACCCTAGGAAACAGGTGCCATTGGTATGTCCAGTTTTGAGAGGAGGGCCTGAGGTCCAGAGAGTACTATAGTAACTTGACTGAGGTCATAGAACTAATAGGAGATGGTGTCAGTATGCCAAGCTGGGCAGCCTGGCCCCGGTTCCTGCTCCCCACCTTTTCCTGCATGACCTTGCGTGGAGCTCACCACGGTCAGCCCTAAAGCTAAAAGGAAATAGAGGATAGCAGTGGCTTAAGATTTGTTTACCTGGTCTGCACATTCCAGTTCTTGGCACTATTAGGACAATCTTTTAGTGGTGTAGGTAAATTGCATCTTGAAGGTTTTGTTCAGTTCGGTATCATGCTGGTGAATCAGAGCATAGAGATCCTGCTCACAGCCATCGTTTGTCAGCAGACATCGGTGTGTCAGCAGCTCAGAAGCTGGTACTATCGAGTTCAGCCTGCTTGTTCTTCTAAGATGTAGAAAAACTTTTGTATAATGGAGTAATAGCAGATTTTTAGACTCACAGAATCTCAGTTAGGGAGTCTTTGGAGCTCATCTTATGGGAACTCCAGGGCTCACTCTCCAGAAGATGCTCTTTGGAATCCTTAGTACATTCTGTGAAATTGTTGGTACAGTTAAAATGCTGCAGCTTTTGTGGCAGCATCTATGTGCTTGGATATGTCCCCTCCCTGCCTGGGCAAGGTCCAGATGTGGCCCTGTGGATTTGGAGAAGTCTTCCAATTTGGCCTGGGTCCCTGTAATTCATCCTTGACATATCCAGGTAGACAGAATTTTTAAAAACTTGAAATTTAAAAATACATTGTTCCTCTATTAATTCTTTGTCTCTCTGTCTCCATCTGTCTCTCTGTCTCTCTGTCTCTCTCTCTCTCTCTCTCTCTCTCTCTCTCTCTCTCTGAAAGTCAATATCACTTTGACCTAATGTTTTGAGTTTATCTTAACCTGTTTTGTTAGTTTTCTTCTGCTTAGAGCTCAACACCCAAGCTTGATTTTCCTTGTGGGTTGGGATACTTGTCTCCCCCTGCTTAGGCCATTCCCACATTCCCAGCCCCTGGGCCTGCAAATATTAATATACCCTTTTGGAAAGCATCTCCCCATTCAGTACTGAATCCTTAGAGACCTTCAAAACTTCTTCAGGTCAGAAAGTGCTATCCTAAGCAAACTCAGAATGTATACCACCCTCAAAAAGTCCAGATTGGAGCATAACCACATGGATTATTTTTGTTTATGACACATTTGACTTACAGTATGACCATTTGTAGTTTTGCTGTGAGCACCTCATGAGCATCTTTGGGGGATGCCCATGATTTAGAAATTAACGTAGGAGATACATGTACAGAAAGCCATATGTTTCACAAGGAAACAAAAGGTAGATGTCACCTGGCCAGTAATGTTTGACTGACACCAGGTGAGTGCTGCAGTCTATTTAATCCATCCTTCTCCGCGCATTTAACAAATGAGGAGGCCAGTGTATGGCCAGAAAATTCCTAAGGATGGTCATGTAGCTGGTTATGACAGAACTGAGTCCAGGATCTGAGTCTTGTTATCTTTAGCATAATACCACATCCTAGACCCTCCTTCATTTCTGGCTCTTGGATTTTTCTAGCACATTCTCAAATAGCCAAAAGAAAAAGAGTATGAAATGCAGCCCAGACTGGCTTTACAATACCTGTCATAGGATTTGCTCAATAAACACTTGTGACTTGTGGAATCCTCAAGAAGTGGCGCCTTCTCCCTGTGCATGCAGCTCTGTGCATTTGCAGGCATGATCTCACTCTCCAGAGACGGGTGTGAGGGTGGGCGGATGGGCCATCTTGTTTCACTAGAGTAATTTCCTAGAGAGAAGTGAGCTTGTTTTGTGTGTGGTCTGTCTAATGCCTCTCACATCCAATAAGTTTAAAACCAATCAAATTAATAATGTAGGGAGAAGCAAATGGAGTCACTCTTTAGATATTTAAACAGGAATATTTCTGCCACTGACATGTAAATCTTTAATAGGATATGAGATTTGGCAATCAACAAAAAATAATAAATAAATGAAAATGCCAAGTTGCTGGAGATATAGTTTTCATGTACTATTTTAGGCTCAATCATTACTGCCTGATATTATTTTCCTCAAATAGATGTATTTGTTGACGTCCTATTTCGTATTAGGTGGCAGGTTTTCAAGACTGGGTTACAAAGTAGTAGAATATATAGTCTTTCCTCTCCAAAGGCATTTGGTCTGATAGTAGGACATATATGTATAGAAAAATGAATATAAATACAGATCAGGATGTGCCAATGTGAGCCTGGTTCTATGTGCAATAGCTGCTCCAGGCATTCAGGGGGCAATGGGTGATGTGGCTCCTTACCCTTCAAACAGAGAAACTCAAGTTCCGAAATACTTTTACCTGGATAGAGTATGTGGAGCTGAATCTCCACTCCTGCAGGAGACAATCTGGAATAATTTTAGGGTAGTCATTAAAGATCTCCAACTGAGGTGGAAAAAGCTGTGTGTGTATGTGTGTGGGCATAAACACACCCATGTGAAATGCTTTTATCTTGTAGCTCCCACAGGCCTTCCTGGAGTAAGAGTGAGACTCCTTTAAAGTTAGTTTAAAACCAAGCCAAGGTGTGTTTTATTTTCAAGATTGAAAATTTCAAGAAGCTCTTATCGTGAGGATGTTTTTCTAAAACTGTGTTTACGTATCCCCTTCCTCCTTCCTGTCCTTCATTGATAACTTTCCTAGTCCATCGGCCTATCTTCATCTCTGTCATCTAGACTTACTAATGTGCCTTGGAAGTAAACTCCTTCATTCTTCAATTGTTCTGCCCCCTATATGTTCCATTGATCCCCTTTTACTTTTTATCTCTTTCTTTTCCATTTCTTCCACTGTGCTGAGCAAGAAGAACCACATGTAAAATTATAAGAAGTCTTTATTACGAGTTGGTATCTGTTTCCTGCTCACCCAGGAGGCCAGATTTCCCAATAATGGGAAGAAAGTCATGGCTCCCACCTTCATTCCTTCCGTGTTCTACCAAACAAACTACTTTTTAGGACCAATTCCTCCATTTCCCACAAATCTTTCACTGTTCAAAAAGAAGAGTTGCTTGCACTCTGAAGCTTAAAATCATTGACACCTTAACAATCTCTTATCTCCTTTCCAGACCTGATAACGTGGGATTTGGCTTGGTTTGCCTTCCTTGATGTGTCAGAATGGTTGAGATGACACTGTGGGGTGGACCGTGGATGTAAATGCACTGGGACAATGAGAAGGTTGTGAAACTGCTCTTGTTGGAAGCCCAGCTGTCTGTTTGCCTGGTTCTTATTAGCCAGTTTGGAAGTAGCCTTTGGCCACGTACTTTTCATTTGTGTAATTAAATGTGAACTACTTGCATAGATTCTTGTCTTTTACTTTATGTTTACCCTTTGATACAGGGTCCCAACATCAATGGCTATCTTTTCAACTATTTTATGCTACCCTGTACTTCTTTTCTATCATTTTATTATTTTTAAATTTTTTCAATTACATTTGACATGCAATATTACATTAGTTTCAGGTGTACAACATAGTGATGAAACATTTATATAACTTACAAAGTCATCACCCTGATAAATCTAATACCCATCTGACACCATACATAGTTATTACTGTATGCCCCATGCTATACTTTACATCCCCATGACTGTTTTGTAACTATAAATTTGTACTTCTTAATCTCTTCCCATTTTTTACCCACTCTTCCAGCCCTCTACCCATCATGCCAACAAATCTAGTACCTATCTGATACCATACATAGTTATTATAATATTACTGACTAAATTCCTTATGCTATACCCTACATCCTCATGACAGCTTTGTAACAACCAATTTGTACTTTTTAATCCCTTCACCCTTTTTCACCCACACCTCCAACCCTCCTCCCATCTGGCAACTATTCAAATGTTTTGTGTATCTGTGAGTTTGTTTCTGTTTTGTTTATTTTCTTCTTTAGATTCCACATATAAGCACAATCAACTTGAATCTGTCTTTCTCTATCTGACACTCCACTCAGCACAGTACCCTCCATGTCTTTTAATTGGAACTTTTAATTCATTTAAATTGAAAGTAATTGTTAATAGATGTAGCTGTCGCCATTTTATTATTCATAATTTTGCTTTTTTTTTCCATCTTAAAGAAGTCCCTCTAATATTCCTTGTGAGACTAATTTGGTGATGACAAACCCCTTTATCTTTTCCTTGTCTGAGAAGCTCTTTATTTGTCCTTTAATTTTGAATGATAGCCTTGCCAGATAGAGTCATTTTGGTTGTAGGTTCTTGCTTTTTATCGTGTTCAATATTTTCTGCTATTCCCTTCTGGCCTGCAAAGTTTCTGTTGAGAAATCAGATGACAGTCTTATGGGAGCTCCCTTATAAGTTGGTAGTTGCCTTTCTCCTACTGCTTTTAGGATTCTCTCTTTGTCTTTAACCTTTGCCATTTTAATTATAATGTGTCTTGGTGTGGGTCTATTTGGGTTCTTCTTGTTTGGGACTCTCTGTACTTACTGGGCTTGGATGTCTATTTCCTTTGCCAGCTTAGGGAAGTTTTCAGCCATTACTTCTTCAAATAGGTTCTCAATCCTTTGCTGTCTCTCTTTTTTTCTTCTGGTACCACTATGATGTGATGTTATCCCAGAGGAATCTTAAACTATCATCATATTTTTGAATTCTTCTTTTTTTTTTTTAACTGTTCTAATTGGGTGTTTCTTGCCACCTTGTCTTTCAAATCACTGATTTGAGCCTCTGTTTCATCCAGTTTGGTGATTCCTTCTATTGTATTTTTCATTTCAGTTATTATATACTTTATTTCTGCCTGTCTCTTTTTATGGTTTCTGTATCCTTCTTTATACTTGCTATGTCTTTTTGAAGTTTTCACTGTTTCTTGAGCATCCTTATAACCATTGTTTTGAGCTCTGTCTCTGGTAGATTGTTTGCCTCCATCTCATTTAGTGTTTTTTGTTTTTTTTTCTGGAATTTTCTGCTGCTCTTTCATTGGGAATACATTTCTTTGTTTCCTCATTTTGCCTGTGTGTTTGCTTCTATATTATAGGTAGATCTGCTATGTCTACCAGTGTTTCTGGGTTATCTTGTATAGTAGGTGCCCTGTAGGGCCCTGGCATAGTCTCTCCAGTTACTTGCATTGAGTGCTTTTGTAGATTCTTGTTTGGTGCCAATACTGTGCCTGACACTACTCAGCAAAAGTATCAGAACACACTGAGGCCAATTGCCACCTACTTGGAGATTTTGGACTCTGATAATTTTCCAAGAAAAATTACAATGAAGGTGGGGCTAGCTGTTCATAGGAGAAAGTGCCTTTGGGGGAGTTGGGTAGGATGGAGTCCCTGTGAGTCAACAGGGTGAACCAAGCAGATCTCACCAGACCAATTAGATTCAGATTTGGCCATGTGGAGGGAGGATGCAATTCAGGAAAGATGACACCATCCTGGTGCTGCATGGAGGAGGACCCCACTGAGGAAAAGTGGCAACTGTCCTCCAGCCCTTGCCCCAAATCCACACACTTCAGCCTGCCCCCCATATACCTCGTGCCCCTTGAATCACTGTCTTTCTGCCAGAGCCCTGGGTGAGTACCTGCGAATTACTGAGTTTGTCCATGGGCACTTGAAGAGGATGTGTGGGTTTCCCTCAGCCTTCTGTTCTACCCAAGCAGTCAAAATTTCTACTGTTTTTCACAGCCAGATCCTGTGGGCTCTTCTTCCCCATGCCAGTACTCTGAACTGGGGGGCCTGATATGGGGCTGGGATCCTTCACTCCTCCTGGCAGGGACTCTCTGTAGCTCAGATATCCCTCCTCATTCTCACCTGCCACACAGAGGTTTGGCATCAGCCCATTTCATGTGTCTGCCTCCTACCAGTCTCAGTGTCATCTCTTTATTGTATCCTTAGTTATAAAAGTTCTGTTCTGCTAAACTTCATATTGTTCTCCAAGTTGGTTGTTCTATAATTTAACTGTAATTTTAATGTCTTCACAGAATGAAGCTGGCACAGTGTGTATCTATTCTACCATCTTGGATCCTCTCTTGCCACCCTGTACTTCTCAACCATGGGCATAAGTCATTGATTGCATGCCTTTTCCCCAGAACTTGGATGAAACTTCAGAATCTTTCCCAACGATGTCCTGAAAGTAGCCACCAAGTGACTCGATTTGTCACTGAAACCTATTTGCTGTCCTACATCTAGCCCAAATACTTATGTTCATTTCTAGCCTAGACCTACTGTTAGACTTTCACTTCCCCCACCCCCATTCTTTCCATTTTATTTTCTGTACTCAGTTCTGCGTGTTATTGGTAGTGGTGGTAATGATAATTATGATGATACTCAGTGTTTATCAAACTATTGCAGTGTGCCAGAATACACAGAATGTACATGGATTATCTTATTTAATCTTTATAAAAACTATAAAGAATACTTATCCTTATTTTACAAATAGGAAAATGAGAGCCCAGAGAGGTAAGTAACTTTCCTAAGGTCACAAAGCAAGTCACTGTCTAAGCTGAACCTAAACACACTCTGCCTTTTCTTCCTGCCTCAGCACCAGCTTTTTTTTAGCACCTCATTACACCTTCCATAGTCACTGAATTTTATTCTCTCTCATTGTGGCTTACCTAAATACTGACAGCACTGGAAAAATTAAAATTATGGTGTTCTTAATAAAATAACTTTGAAGGGGGTGTAGATGTCTGTACTGGGAATACTTTTTGTGTGTGAAACAAAATTTCAACTTGTTATAGTCAATGAAGTCAATGGTTCAGTTAATAATGCCCCTAATGGCGTAATTCTGCTCACTGCTAGTGATGGATACCTTTAAAATCAGGGACTAGATTTAAAGATGAGACTTGTAGAAATCAGTGCTGTCATAAATACAGCTGGGATAGGGACTCCATGGGAGAGGAAAACCCTGAGAAACCACTCATGTTGTTAGCTCCAGTCTCATAAATCTCAGTCTCCAGTCTTGTACATCCCCACACCCATCCTAGCAGCACTCCCTCTTTGCAACGGGTGTTTGCATTGCTCAGAGATTTGCTTGTAGGTGAATGAAGTTATCCACATGCTGCTGGGGCCTAGAGGAGCTCTGTTCTTTGTGCTTATTCCAAACAGGAAGAAAATATCTTGAAAGACTCCTTTTTTAGGATGTCTTAGGGCTCCTCCAAGTATGCTGTCCTTCAAAGACATGACCTTCTATTTTACGAGTTTTCCTTTGGACTCCTCTCTGCCCCCTTGTCTTGGAACAAGTCTCCAGAGACTCACTGTGGCCTAGGACCAAGATGGAGGCCACGTGGAAACACACCAAAGCGATTTAATAGAAAAGGTAATTCCCATTCAAATGGGATGGTCCCTTATTCATTTCCTCGGATTATCATCAAATTTATGTCACCAGCAAAGGAGCTTTATTGAGTTTCACAGAGATATTCCTTTTGCTTTCATTGTCGTTCGTTGGCACGCTGACATTTTCCTGTGTGGCTCAGCTAATGCCTCCAAATTACTCCATCTACAAATGTAACAATTGAACAGATAATTTTAATAAGATTCAGCTTGACTTCAGACTGCACTCCTTCCTTTCTTTATAGAATGCAAATTGTAACCTGTTTTTAAAGCCGTGCAATGCAGTGAACTTTAATGGGATTTGACAGCATCATATTAAGCACAACAACTACGCATAATGTACCGAAAAATTGGACGTGAAATTGGAAACATAGCTGAGAACAAAGTAAATTTACATGGTTTGGTAGTTTGAATGTCTGATATCATATTCTCTCATGCAAGCCCCATAAAAAAGCAAGGGATTTAACAATGGATATCAGCAGAAAGTGCTTTTAAAGTTAAAACTGATGGATGGCTTGTCAAAAAAAATAATTGCATTGGTTGGAAAGTCGGGATGCGTGCTGAGGGGGAGAGAACAGGATATACAGAGAGGATGATGGGAAGTGACAGTGGTCTGTCAGGAAGGACTGGCTGCCCAGAGGAGTGTGAAGCCAGAGCTATAAGGTGGCAGAGTAGAACAGGCTGTCAGAGCGGGAAAGTGGCTTTAATACCCTGAAAACCAAAGGAATCCGCCTGTCAGCTTTGCTCAGCCGTGCTGAAAGAGGGAGAGAACATGGCATAAAGTTAGAGACATTAAACAAGGGTGGGGGGTGGCAGGGAGCCACGCTGAGAGCACAGACAGACGGTGGGAAGGGGATGGGGGAGTCATCTTCTGTGGATTTGTGAATATTTCCTTTTCTAGTATGGATTTCCCCCCTTTCCTCAAGGACCAGGGTGTTAAATTTGAGAGGCTGGGGGTTTTTCTCTGCTCTTTGAAGGAAAGAGTGATTTAAGAGAAGGCACATGCACATCCAAATGGCCGCCTGCCACTCGGGTTGAGTGGGTGACTTTCTTACAAGTATACCTGGGGACAAGTTGGCATATTTCTGGCTTTTCAGATCTGCAGCCTCATCTGCTGACCTTTTCTTCCCTGCAGGTTCTGCCGTCCATTCTCCTAGGGATGACACTGACATCAAGGCACTCTGGGGCTAGCTTAACTTCTGCCAAAGTGCAAAAAAGGGCTTAACGCTTTAGCCATACAATAGGGTCATGATTAAAATGCAATAATCTGATGATTTTTCCATAAATATTTTTTTGCTCTATCAGCATTAGGTTTTGAATAATTTATTATTCTTCCTTAATATACTCCTGGCAGTGAGGTTAATTTGGTCATCTTGCACGGGCCTGGCTGGTAATGAACATTTTTATATCAGGCCTTGGAGTACTTCCTCCCTAACACACATCATATCTTTATGATTTAATTGCCCCAGTTGCTTGAGAGTGTTAGAATCTAAGAGGGGTTGGAATATGGTAGTCGGTCATATGAAAATTATTTTGTGTATCTGAAAATGTTGTGTATATTAAAAACTGTATTCTGCAAACCATCCAAATTCTGAAGTGCATATAGCTGAAATACAATTTTCCATTTGCTATAGTAGTTTGGAAGGGAGACTCCTTTCCAAAGAAATAACTGCCAGTTGTAGAGGAAGAAGGTAGTAGTAATAGTAGTAGTGAGCAGTAGTAGCAAGCACTTACATAAGCACTTATTTTATGCCAGGTAGTATTCTCAATATATTAACCCATTTAACTCCATAACAACCTTATGAGGTAGGTTCCATTAAATTTGCACAAGGTCACACAGCTAGGAAGTAGTAATAGTAGAATTCAAATTCTGGTAATCTGTCTCTGTTTTTAATTAGTGTGCTATGCATGTGTGTGTTTGTGTGCCAGCTTGATGCCTGTTTTATCTGTTATTTGTGTGTCAGTTCATTCTGGGAAGGCTTTTATTGGGATTAGGCATCGATATCAGTCAGAGCAGGGTGAACTGCCTGGGAAGGAGCAAGGCCACAGAGACCTCTTCTATGTGCTATTACCAGTATTAGAAGAGGGACAGGAGAGAGAAGAGACCGAAGGGTGGCTGGAAGAGGTAGATGTTGTCACAAAGGTAAACCAGAGTGCAAGCCATAATAAAAACACACATCTGAAATTATCAACCTAGTGCTATGAAACGAAATATATACTTACATACAGCATTCAGTTCTAGGTCATAGTAAACCCATTTCCAGATGATGGGGACCTCTGTGCTGGTCTTCCTTGGACTTGGCTGGAGATGAGAGCTGGGCCTGCCCTTCTTTTCTGTCTTGAATTCCCACGATATAGTATGAAACTGTTAATTCAGTGAAATAATTAGTGAGGTCCTGCCCTGGGATTACTGGGCCTAAATGACCCTTTGTAATTGCACCCACACTCCTCAGTTCTACCAGGTCACATCTTGTCGGGTAGAGGGGTATGCTACCCGCTACCAGCACCTGGTCATACTGCTTTTCAGGGCCTATAACTTTGCTGTAAGCAAGCAGAGATTGTTTTTCTATCTAGTGGGCTATTTTCCTGCCCCAGCAAGAGATTTCGTTGTTTTACTCCTGGAAATCTCTGGCTTTTCTTATTCTGTCTGATATCAAGAGGGGACCACTCCAGAGTTCTACATAGTAAGGCATACACTCGTCACTGTCTTTCTGTGTCTTGTGGCATCAGGAGTGGCTTGGGGTATCTTTAAGAAACCCCCTCCGCTTGGGCTCCCAGCTGCACACTGATGCAGCAAGTCTCAAAGCTAGACAGTGACACTGCTAGTCTCAGGGGGGAGCTTCAAGGACATAATTGGGCTCTCACCTCTTGAGTCTAAGAATTTCAGAGTTGGAATGAATGGAGCTTAACCAGCCTTTCAGTTCTCCCTCCCAGGGGTCTCCAGCCAGCAGGGTGTCACTTTCTCCATGGGAGTACAAACCACTTTACCTGAGACAAGTAGGACATTTGTTCTCAGGATGAACCTTGTTGTAACTCCTGGGACTACGTAGCTCCAAGTACAAAATGTGTATATCATATAGTCCGGTGCAAAAGCGTGTAAGTTTTCAGCTGGTACGGATATGCCCATCTTCTTCCTTAGCTGCTGGGCCTGTTGTTTCTGTTGAAGATAGTTATAGCTAGTGAGACCTTCTAGCAAAACTCTTCCTCTTCTTTCTTCTCTCCACTTCCCTGTCCCAAGCTACTTTTTCCAAGCTTATTCTTTGCAATTTTTATGGCACACTGATTCTTGTTGTACCAGAACTCAGTTCCTTTTATTAATTTGGGGTAGCCCTGAGCCCAGAACTTAATGTTAAAGGGAGGACCTCCTGACTGAGGCAAGGAAACAATACAGTCTACACAGTGAGACTGCAAGCTGATGGTGCTGTTTCCATTTTACAGGTAAAGAAAGTAAAGCTCAGAAATGTTAAGCTACTTGCACAAGAACACACAGCTAGTAAACAGTATTCTAGATTTGGACTGAGGTCTGCTGACACCAAAGCCTTGGATATTTACAGTGCAGGTCTAGTGTACTGGTTATAAGTGTAGCCATAGAGCCCAGCAGGCCTGGATTAAAATCTTGCCTCTCCCACACACTAATTGGTGACTTTTAGTGAGTTGCTTAACCTTTCTATGCCTCAATGTCCTCATCTGTGGAACAGTGATAATAATAGTACCTGTCTCATAGAGTTACTATGAAAATTAAATGAGGTAATACATATAAAGCCATTGGCATAGCACCTGTGTGTGATAACCAGTCAATAAAGGATGATGTTCAATAGCATCATCATCATCGCTTTGTTTCTGAACTGTGATGGGGATTGTCAGACCTTTGTGCTGCTGTTTGCAGAGTCTGAAGTGCAGCCTCCTAATTCTTGTGTGGGGGTTTCGGGGCCCGTAGATTCAGAAGGTGGGTGCAAATAGCCCTTCCTGCTGATGCTTTACAGTTGAGGTGGGGCAGAGTCTGGGAAGGGTGGCAGTGACTTTTTTATTTTTTTACACTTTGAGAAGATTGCTGCAGTTATCTGGAAATCTATTGCTTGGGCAAAAGCAGGATTGTGTGATACAATTTAAAAGGCCAGCAGCTGCATTTCATCCTTTTCACAAGAAAATAACCCCTTACTCCAGTGAAGCTAAAAATAAAAATGGCAGTACATTTGGCAACCACGCTTCTTCCTTTATTACCTCAGCAGTATCTGAATAAAATGTCTTATTAAGCAAGATATAAGGGCAATGAAAGGGAGAGTAAGTCAAATTAGTTGACATCTAAAGCTTGGTGCATCATATACAGCGCGGGTAGTTACTGTTTAGTAAAATGGATTTAATGCTTAATATAAATGCTGATATTTAGATGGCTATATTTTGGAAACTCGGGGAAAAGCGTGGTGGCTTTTGAGCCAGTAGATCTTGGTTAGGTCTTGCCCTATCACAAACCACTCATGTGGCACTGGATAATTCACTCTGTCACCTTGGGCCCCATTTCCTAAATATGCTAAACATAGGGTGTTTCCTGGAACCCAGTGGCTCTGTGGGTCACCTGGGGAGGGGGACAGTAAACAGAGGCCTAGGTATTCCCATATTCTGACAGGTGCCTCTGTTTGCTTTCCATACTAGAATCACTAGGTGAGATTTGCTTTGAAGAAATGATTATACCTCTAAAAAGTAGATCTCAGAACACAGGTTGGATTATTTCTAAGAAGCCTTGCAGTTCTCACTTTTCAAAGTTCTGTGATATCCAAGAAGGAGTTGGTTTTGGAAGTCCCCTGGACTCTGTTTCAGGTCCACCTCAGTGCTCTTGGGGCAGGGCAGAACACAGAATACGGCAACTGTGGCCAGGGAAGGAAATTGTTGACAAAGCCTTTCACAGATGTGGATGGGTGCAGACTTACATGTTTGCATGTGTGTGGGTGTGAGTGCACATCTGAGCATTTTGATGCATGATGAGTTTGTGTGAATGAGTGGGTATAAGTTCATGCATGAGTTGGTAGAACACCTGTATAAATATGTGTGTCACGTGTTTATAGAGAGATGTACGCCGAGCCATACCATGAGGCCTATGCACTGGGAACTGTCCTTGGCTACCTCTTGTCTTAATTTATGCTTGCCAACACCATGGTGGTTTTAGTCTTTATCGTCTTGTTTGAAGTGAGGAAACTGAGTCTTAGAGAAGCTGAGTAATTCCCCCAAGGTCACACAGCTAATAATTTGCCAAGTGAATGGATTATATTTGGTTTTGGTTTAACATATGGCTGGGGTGGTATGCCTACAGCAGATAGATGGGTACTTTTCCTGTGCTGACCTTCAGATGGCCTTCCTGTCTGATAGTGGGTTATCAGTTTAGTAGCTTCCTCTATTTAAGAAAAGAGGATGGTTCATTCTTTCATGTTATGATTTCAAAGCCGGGGCAATGAACCCTAACATCAAAGGGCCCCTCGTCTACACAGCCTTCCAATTTCTGTGTGAGGAGGACTATCTATAAAGTGCCAGAGGCAGACGTAGGTTATTCTTTCAGGTTCTTAGTTTTGTTTGAGTTTCTGTTTTGTTACTTTTGGGATCTTGTAGATGAGGTTTACAGTGACATAGGATGACCAGGGTTTATCCCAACCACATTTTCATTTTTTATTTGCCAAAAAATACAAACATGATTGTTGGGGATTTGTTCTCATACTTCTGTTGTGATAGTTAGGAGACTGTTGAAAAATAAGACTGTTCAGCAACAAGTACTATGCACAACCATTCTTAGATACCACTAGAAAGTATCTGCATACAATCACAGCTATTGTATGAAACCTTAGCAAATCTTGTTACCTTTTATTCGTACTGTGAAGCACATCGAAGATTTTATCAGTCATTCTACTTCCTTGGAATAATATGCTGAGAGGCTTTTACTCTGAAGAAAATATCACGAAAGTCCTAAATAGATTTATGCTCTGCTTCTGATGGTTCATGAAGCCTAAACGTACCTAAAAATAGTCCTTTCACCTGCTTTGCTTAAAAGACTAAGACCTTTTATAAACATTCTCACCAGAACCCTCTATCACTGTTTAGAAATCTTTACATCCTCCCTCATCAGCATTATTGAGCCATCTGGTTCTCCCACTGGGGAAGTCCTGTCCATGGAGCTGGCTTTGCCTGCTGTGTAACCATATTCAGGGTATCCAATGTTTATTGAATTTGGAGTCTATATTCTACCTCAGAGCCAACCAAACACCATTGTGTTTTACCTCGTGGTTTCTTCTCCCCAGGGTGAAGCTATGTTTAGCCATAGAATCCTCAGTTGTACACAGACTGCACAGTTAAACAACAAAACACAGGCTCACGAAGTTGGCTTTGCTACTCTTGTGAGAACTGGGACATTCTGAACTGTCTCAATAACGAACCATTATCATTCGTATCACTAATGAGTTTCTTTGAGTTCTTCTTTCTAAGCTTGATAATATTAGTGCATATACAATGTCTTTTGTTTTTTTCCTACAAATATAATTCCTTACAAGCGTGGAAGACTAATAAACACTGATTTTTCTTTTGCCACATGATTTTTATTTAAAACTTCCTGATCTACACAGACTGTCTGATAAAGCTACGCAAATGTAAATGGCATGTTTTGAGCTCTCTTTCTGGTTGGTTTTAATAGAAGTGGTCACCGTAGAACAGCTCAGTAGGAACTCAGCTATTCTAAGCAACCAGCCTGAGTAAATTATCTGCCCATACACACACAAAAAAATCAATAAATAAAAAGTTTAAAAAATTATATTATTTACTCCAGAGAATAGTTATCACTTTACCTTGGCCATTCTGTAGACAGTACTTTTGTAAATTTTATGCATTAAGGAACTAATTAAACTTGGGGGTATAGAATGGATTATAATATTAAAGACTATTGAGAATAGTGTCAAGCTACTTGACGTAATCTCCTCAAAATGGTGTATGTGAAAATGTTTTGTCAACTATAAAGTTACTTGACCAGAACATTCATTAAGAATCAGTATTAATTTTGCAGAACTATCCAGGTATGAATTCCTTTTCAAAATGACCTAAGGTGTTCACAGATACTCTAATTCTAGCCCTTTATGAAATAATCACAGGCACTTTCAACACATGGCTTTCCAGACACTATCATTACTGACAGTAGGTCTGAATTTAAGGAAGTTGTGGACAGGAACCTTATCTCAGCTGTCACCATCCTGCCTCATCACCTTCAGGCAGATGATTAAGCTAAAAGGATAGTCAGGCTACTGGGATGCCTTAAGAGGATGTAGGAAGAGTTTGGCCTCTGAAATGTACCAGATTCTTCATCCTTCAACCTGTCACTCCAGGTTCAACTATGTAAATTGGCTCTGATGCATCATTAATGAGTAAATAGCTTAATATTTGTCTTGAGTACTTGGATGAGGACTTCGGGAGGAAAAACACGTTCTGGATACTGTAATGGCTGCATTGTAGTGGTTGCATAAAAACAAAGAAGAGTTCATTTTTGTTAAGAGCAGTGGATCCAGCCCATGGTTGTTTCTTGGGACAGTAATTGAGGTCATAGAAGGTCCATAGTGCAATATAGGCCCTGTAAGATTCTGTAGAGCCATCATGACAAAGCAGTAGTTCTCTGGTTATGAATTTACTAGAATGGTCTATCTAGTACTCTAGCCTCACTCTAACTACATGGAAATAGCTTTATACATTGTGTGGAGGATTGGTGAGATATGTGGGAATATACTAATTACAATGAGGAGAACGTGGTGATATGGTTTTTTATACCTTTATATTCCTGGTGCAGATACATTTTTAGGTTCCTATTGATGATATCCCACTGTATGGGCTTTGTCTAGAGAAGCTTTTGCCTGTAAAAGGGTTGTTGTAGGAGACCTGCTTATCCCTTTCTTATCTCCTTGTACTTATATAGGGTTGCCAGGTCTAATTGTGCAGGTAATCTGAGTGCTGTCTGGAAAGTATCCAGCCATGTAACCATTCTCATTAGGTTGACAATGGCTGGATTTTTTCTGGACAGCCATCGTCTACTGCACAACTGCGAACAGCAACACTAAGAACCATATCAACTGTAACTATATCAGGAAGCTTCTCAGGCTTCTCATTAGTGATGAGAGGACCAAGCAACCCCTGGTAGGCCTGGTTAACTGTGTGGCCGCTCAGGTAAGCTCTTCAGCAACAGTGGGCCTTAATTTCTACGCCTGTAGAATGTGCGTTTGCGGGGCCTGAGGAGGGGAAAACTTCACCTATTGATAGAAGGAATGAACTAGGGATGGATGACTTTGTCAATGAATTATGGTATAATCACATGCAATTATGTTTCTGAGTACCCTTTTCCCTTTAGCTATTTTCTTTGCATGACCCTGTTGGTTTTCTACAATTCTTCTTTGTTCAGTAAATGGGGGAAGATGGATGTTAAACATGCCCTGTAATCATTCTGTCTTACTTTGCTCTCTGTGCCTTGATGGGAGGGTGGAAAGTCCAAGGGGTGGTTGGGGCAGCCAGTGGGGCCCCGACCACCTCTGGAGAAGTCTCTTCCATGAACCTTGATTTAAAAGAATCTATAGGGAAAGAGAAGGCCTGGATTTCTTCTGTGTAGATATATTCTTCCAAGAGAAGACAATGAGTACCAATGCCAGAGGCCAGGGAGATAATGAGAACTGGAGGTAGTGAAGGCATGGAGGGTTAGTCTGTGGGAGGTAGGGAAGAGGAACCTGCTCAGTGTGTGGGTCCAGGTGCTGCTGAGTGAGTGTTTTGGAGATCTCAGTCCCCGCCCACTAAGGGTGTTGGTATCAGTCCCATATGGACCTGAGAATTTCATGGCAATATATACTAGCTCCCTTCAAGCTAAGCAGCTACCTGGAGGAGGCATGAATGTTTAGAAAATGGGGTGCTCCCTTTCCCTTATAGAACAAATTCTTTTCTTAAAGAGTTCTGAATAACAATTCAGGTCAATATACTGACAAAGAGGCCTTATTGAGCTTCAGGGGACTTTGCTCTCACTTCGTACATCACAGGAATTGTCCCGCTTAGACACTTTTTATGGCTAGGGGCCTGCTGGCTTAACTGTGCTCTGTAATTGGGGCTCCAGGCCCTGATTCAACATCTCTCTTGGTACGCACTCAGTTTTGCACAGAGAAGGGAACTTGCTTATAGCCACTCCCACAGAGACAAAGCTACTTGTTCTTTTCCTTTCCACCCTCTCCCTGACCCCTATTGCTATGCTCCTGCCCACCTACCCGCCCCCCGCCCCCATTCCCTCTAAGTATTGAAGGTCCTGAGGAAGAGAAGGGCAGGGGTGGAAAATTTGAAACTGCCCAAGATGGATAGTGAAAACACCATGCATAAATAAATTACAGCACAACCCCCAGATGAGCAATGATTGTGTGGTTGTAGACCTGGCTGAATAAGTGTGTCAGGCACTGATTGGAAGCGTGATAAATGCAATGACCTAACAAAGGATTGACTTCTCCTGCAGACAGGCCCCTTTTAATGGATGGAAAGGGAGGGAGCTTCATTTAGAAGGGAAAGGCTGTTTGCTGTGCAGATATGACAAAGGGGAAGTAGACAACCATTGATTTACGTTTGGGAATGACAGTTGAAAAATTCAGCAATAATCATGACAAATGAGAAGAGATGCAGTCAGAGAAAAAAAATGCCAATACGTTAAGTCTGCAAAGAAATGCCAAGGTCACAGAGAAAGGTTCCCAAACTTCTGGTTTTGACAACCTTAATGGAAATAATAGCAAAGATGAGGGTTCAGGTTAAAAGAGACGGCTTGGCATGAAGGGCTGCAGGTGTCAGTAATTAGCAGTGAGTTTGGAGCGGGAGTGTCAGGAAGTCCTCCTCTACACCACAGGGAAGGCGTCTGTCCACAGCAACCGCGATGCTTCCTGCTGCTGTCAGTCCTGCCCTCCTCTCCGAGGTTGGGAAAATCCAGCAAGTGACTTGAATGTCAGTAGCAACAGCAGGAAGGGAAAACATGGGGTGGGTGTGCTGGTGATGCTTGAGGGTGGACATCACATCAGAGGTTTTGCTCAGGCCTCTGGTGGGTCACCTCCTTTATTTTTATTCTCATAGATTGAGTGAGAAGGCGATGAGTCTAGGTCACCTGCTTGGTCAAGATGGGTAAGGTATCTCTTGGTTATTTTTTCATACTCTTTTTATAAGGCACCCATTGTGTTGACTCTTGTATTTCTATATTCCAATAAGAGACACACAATCCAGAAAGTTCTATGTGTGAATGTTAAAAGGGGATTTAAACATATATGTACTCGTACATGCCTAGGCAGGGGAGTTGTGTGGTAAGGTTTGGAAGGAAGACCTGTGGCCTGAGAATCCACAGGCCTGGGTTACGATTACAGCTAACGCCCGTGTGAGCACGGAGAGAGTACTTCCCTTGTCCAGAGCTCAGCATGCTGCTCTCCCTGAGGGGTGGGGGGAATCGTGGCGATCCCATCCTGCATGGTCTGAGGTTTCAGTATGACATCCAGTCTCCATCTATGTGTGCATCTATTTGTACATATACAAACTTGTATCTAATATGCGTAGCCACACATCTGTATTTTTTATTCACCCAGCCACACATTTCAGTATTTAATGTCTCAATTAACATTGCATGATAATCTTTATTTTGGTTTGTTCTCATCCAAATATTGTTTATTTGGACTGAGCCCCCAGTTACAAATAGTATTTTACTTCGATCAAATGAAATGTTATAAAGAAAATCATTCTGTTTCCTGGATAAAAACTATTAATAACTACTGAAATGGGGGGAAGAAGTCCTAACACTCCCGAAATAAGTATATTGTGGAAACAGTTACCCATTCAGAGAATAACAAAATATTCTTCAAGGGAATTCCTCAGCTTCAGACAACATTTGAGCTATAATTCTGTTTTTTGCTGAATTAGTTGAAGATAGATAAATAATGGTTGTAAATATAATCCTTATGTTATTTATTTGAAATAAAGTGCCAGGAGAAGCTTTGGCAAATGTATCTTAATTTGTGAATACTCTAAATGAAAAATGATTTTATTTGAGCCAACCAGCTCCCTTAAGATAAGCCTTGAAGAGAAGTTATCTCATTAAAAAGAATGATCTGTTTTGAAGCTGAGATCCATTATAATTCCTCTTCTTAACACAGCAGCAGCTTTGGAAGCCTGTCCTGACAGGGTTCAACCCTTGCCCTGTGTCACAAGAGCATGCAGCTGTTTTCATCTGAGTTGTCTGGGCGTGTAAAAGTTCAGAGTAAAACAGGTGCTACGTTTAAGCACAATGCCCTACCAGCTCACGCATGTGAGCCCTCAAGTTACTCAAAGCTCTCCAACTTCCATCAATTAAGACACCCTTTTAACTGCAGAAATGAAGGAGGGGAGGAACAGATTATAAATGCATTGGGTCTGGTATTTGGGATAATCTTGGATCTATAATGGTGTCTTACGACTTCACTTGCATGTGGGGCTGCTGAGCAGGGTATATGGAAAGTAGCCTCTTTAGATTAAACATTTTCTAATCAGCTTTATCACTCATATCTGAATTTATCTTATTTGAGGAAAATGCCAATATATTAGCAGGCATGTATGATACACAAGGTGACCCTACCAACTTAATGACATAATACATTATCCTTAATGAAGTCAATATCTTGTCTTTTAGCTGTCTGTCTATTGGGGCGATTAATTGCAGTGTCATTAAAGTTAGCTCTCTTTTCATTTGAGCTTGACAAGTCGCATAAAACTAATGTTCTTAGTTATCAGCTACTGGAATAGGATGGAGGATGGAGGAAATTGTAGGACAAATAAGGGGGTACTGCTACAGCTAACTTGAAGGACTCTTTCCAATGACTGTTTCCTCAGGTCTCTCTTTACCCAGGCTCTCTTGTTAGTTGAAATTCAAGGCAAAGCTAGGCAGCTCTTATTTCAACCATGGGTCCAGGGAGTAGAAAAGAGGGGACTGCTGAGAATTACCCCAAATTTGGGAGACCTTGAGCCATTTAGTAACAGGAGCTTGATTACTGGATGAGTTTCCCCACGAAGTAAATTTGCCGACTTACCTCCTGAACTGATGATGTACCTGAGCTGATAGCCTTCGAGAGAATGTGCTAAACAACAGTTGAAACCATATTTTTGTTTAGCTTTGAAGTCTTTCTAATTTAATGGGCTCTCTGGCAGAAAGAGAATATTAAGGGTGGGGGAAGGGATTAGTGTCTAAACCACGCTTTGCAAATGGTGCTAATAAATACCAGCTAATCGTGGGCAATACGGGAGTGATAGCGCCTGGGCCCCTGCTAATTGTGAAGTCAAAGAAAGCCTCACTCCCTGCCTTCCCCCTACCTCTGAAACTACCAGACAGGATGGCTGTAATTTACAGTGTGTTATCTTTGTCTATAGCGGCAAGATGATATGAAGTAAATCAAGGTACGAGTAATGAAAGACTGAGAATTTATTCCTTGGAGCACACTTTAAAGTGTAGTATCTGTTATAGTGGCACTGCCTGAAGACCCTGAAATGAGACTTGGATGAAGGGCAATAAAGCAGCATAGAGGCTCATGTTAATGTTGTTTGTCTGAGGTTAGTAATTGGGTTCCACTGATGAGTTGTGTGAAGACAAAGTGAGAATCCCAGCTAGTATTGTAAATCTTACATTGTTGGAACAAGAAGCAATCCTAACAAATATTGATCCTCTCTGTGCCCAGAGGCGAGGAGGGAAGCAGCAAACTGCAGAGCACTGGCTTGTTTCAATAGCACCAATTACCTTAGCGAAACCAGCGCTCTGCATGAAATCCCAGGGTGGCTGCAAACGGTGAATTAGCCATGATTAGGCTTTTTAGACAGATCCCCCCAAATCACGTAGGCTTAGCATTCTGTCTCAATTATCCTTGCAGTCCTAAAAACATATTTTGTGGAGGTGATCCCTGGTCAGGTGCAGATGCCAGGGGCGAGTATTTGGCTGGCCACGGCTTTTCACATGAAGTGGTTGGAGTGAATGTTTTTGAGTTCGACCACTGCAAAGATGTAGTTTTCCAGTTTAGATATCACTGCATAGCACTAGGTTTGGGGACTCACACCCCACATATAGTGGACTTGGTTGCTGTTTGTTTTTTCTCCCCATTTGTGGTAAATTTATGTCCCAAATATCCTTGGAGAGGTGATCTCCTGGGAAGAAAAGGTATCTCAGACTCCGTGTTTTGGGGGGCTGGCTTCCCACTCTCCATTTTTAATATGAAGGCCTTTTAGAGATCTCTGCTCATCTTATTTGAATATCGGGCTTCCTTTTTTTGGAACCTTCCCTGAGTTGTCACTAGGAAGTATTTGGGCCTGTGCGATGAGAGAGAGTGTTGATAACATCTGGGAAGGTCGCACTTTATTTTGCTTCCTCCCAGGGGACAAGCATGCGCTCTCAGCACCCCTTGGCGCCTGTTTGCTACTGCGTTACCTTCAGCTGTGAGATGGTAGTACTTACTCTCAGTAGGCAGTCTGTAGCCTGGGTCTTGACTTTGGACTGGGTTGGTAAAGGTGATGTTTGGTCCTTGGGCTCCTGCCCCCTGTATTGCATGCTACCCAGCCTAGTGACCTCTGCTGGGGAAAGAGCCATTACTGGGGGACCTCAGAGTATTTGGTCTGTGATATGACACAATGACATACTTATGACAACACCTGTGCCTTGAGGAGAAGAGAGACAAAGTCAGGCATCCCCAAACCAGGCAGACAGAGAGCAAAGATTTAAATAAAGAGAACCACTTCTGGAACTAAAATTGGGTGTAGGGTACATTTCCAGGACTCCGTGACACAGTAATTAATTAAGTAATTAATTCTACAGATATTTATTGAGTATCTAAGTGCCAAACAGTGTTCTGGAAGCAGCTGAGATGGAGTTTATATTCTAGTGGCAGGGGGTGTGGTGGTGAGGGCATGTAAGCTTGTGTGGGAAGTCTCTAATGTAAACTGTAAAATACGTAGAACTATGGGAATACATAGGCGTGGGAGGAGAGTGGGGCTTCTTTAACTCAGGTGATCTGAGAAGGCCTCTCTGAAGGCCTCTCTGCATATCAGACCTTAAGCTACATATTCCCCTCTACCCTTATCTCTGTGCCTGAGCTGACCCTGTTTGGGGGAGACCTAAAATACCTTGTACCCTAGCTGTCTAGTTCCTGTGCATTTCCCAAGGCCCAGCTCAAAGACCATCTCTTCTGTTAAGAGATTCTGGTTCTACCAACTGAAAAGAGTACTTGTTCTCAGTGTTCCTATGTGGCATTCCATCCTCATTCCACGGTGGCATTGGGCGCTTCCTTTCTTACATTAGAGTAGCTTGTGTGTCCACTTCTTGCCTGTGGGATCCTTAAGTATAGGAGCCATGTGTAATTAATATCTTGTCCCTTATAGCATTCAGCAATGTCTTCTACATAGTAGGTGCTCCGTAAGTATTGATTAAATGAAATATTACAGGGAAGAGATAGGAAATTGTAAAGTATATATGTGTGTGGTGGTGCTGGGGAGCTTTTGAGATTGTCTGAAGTTTGATAAATAGAAATGCTTCGGTAAAACACGGATTTACTGTTGTATAGATATGTCAGAGTGGGTTTGTTATATCTGAATGGACTGGTGATGTCTGCCTGCCTCTCCAGGCAACAAACACATTTTGGAGGGATTGTTAACTTGAAGGTTGTTATAAAACCTTTACCACTCTGAACAACTAGCAGTGGAGTCTACTAAGGGCAGACAAAGGCAGAGAGTGTTCTATTGGCAACAATGATTTGACAGTGTTTTAACAAGTAATTGTTCTGCAAATATCCGTAAGCTCAGAAAATGCAAATGAGCTCCCTAATGGTTTGGATGGAGTCCTTCATCCTGTACTGGGGGCGCTGCCACCTCTAGCCAGCCCCACACTCTGGGGGCCGGCTCCAGTTCTCCCTGGACAAGCAAAGGGGAGAAAGCCATGTCCATTGCCTGCTGGCTTCCTGAGAACCTCTGAGGATTAAATAACTAATGATTGTAAAGTGCTCTATGAAAAGAGAGTGCTCTATAAAGTGTTATTGTTGGGGCTGTTAAAAATGGAAAACGGCTTTTAATTTAGAAAGAGAACACTCAGCATAAGGAGGGGTAGCCGTAAAGGTTTTATCACCACTTTTCTCTTGTAGCTGTTGGTTTTGGCACCAGGGTTTGCTCTCCTACAACTTCTCTCACCTGCTCACAGGGTTTAAGAAAGATGACAACTTCTCATTGGCGTGGTGCCATGCTAGTCCCTTTCTTGTGCCTCAACCTCTATGTCAGCATTGTGACTAATTGGCCTTGGAATTTGAGAGCAAGAATCTTTTCCTGAGAGCCAGCCAGGTGGAATGTAGAGTATTGTGTGATCAGGTAGCACCAGGAAGCCCCTGGGCAGCCACTCAGACCACATACCACTTGTAAAGGGGTCTTACGACTGTCATGCCATATAGACAACAGCCTGTCCTCAGCAGACAGGCCATCCTTCCATTTCTTGAGAAACAGGACTCCTCTTCCTGTTCAATGGTTATATTCGGTTTTATTATAAATTTCTAATTTCACATTCTACTTTCTTTGTTTGTCACATTGATGTGGTTGGGAAGTTTAAAATACATTGTTATATCTCTGCAGTCTGTGTCATTCCTCCATGTCATAAGCGTTTTGTGTGTAATTTTTAACTGGTGTGTAGGACTTGCTTGGGCAAGTCCTCATTTTAACATGTAGTGCTGTGAATGGGAGGGGGGCTGGATGGCTTTGTTTTCCTTGGCTCCTCTGATTCCTTTCACATGCAGCCTCCCCAGCTACACGCAGCCCCTTCAAGAAAGTAGCCCATAAACTCATATTTATCATACAAATGCAATGATGTGCCTGCATTTTTATGAGCCTGCTAAGTGGTGAGTATGCATTTGTGCCACCTCACCCCAGATGCCCATCTGAGGCTGAGCTGTTTATCATGCACTCATCTCTTTCCCAAAGCCTGAACAAGGAACTTGGGACCACTATAAACATGTTCCCTTTCATTAAAGAGGAAATTATTATCATATATTTTTGTAATAACCAATAACATTTCAAATTACTCACATTTATGGCTTATAATCAAGCTTATGCTTAACCTCTAATCCTTATGAAGCTGGTAATGATGGGCTCGTTAGTTAACCACTTAGAGGAAGTTAAGGGCAGGTAGAAAACCACCTGACCAGTAATTAACCAGGCAAGCAACTCATTTCTGCAGCTGAGATTATAAACACCATGCTTAGCTTATGTTTAATTGGTAACAAGCGAGGTAGGTCCTATGGTTTTGTGGTAAAGATTGGAAGATTTGGCCTTGGTCAACTTCTCGATCGTTACGTGCTGAGTGATGAGGGACGCTGGGCATTGCCCTCTGTGTCTCTGTTCCTGAGCGTTTGGGGAGGTTGGTTGCAACACAGTTCATGGTTAGCACTTGAAGGCTCACAGAGGACATTGCTGCCTCTGTAAGGAAGTATTCTGACTGTGGTCTTCAATAGTCTCTTGTTGGAAGTCTCTTCATCCATGAGTCTAGTGTAGTGTGGGATATGCATTACTCTGATACTACATGTCATGCGTTTAGATAAGCTTTTGAGTTGACTCACTAATTTGGGGAAGAGGCTCACATTGAAGAAATGCATCACTTGTGGTCAGGGCATCTTGGCCTGCCAGGGAATGGAAAAGAGTTCAAGAGAGTGTGGTTCCAGGGTGGTTGTTCCTTAATTAGGGGATGTAGTTAAAGGGCTTTGAAGTAAATGGCTTAGCAGAAGCACTCAGTGATGTGTTCAGAAAAAAAAAAGAAAAAAAAAAAGGAGTAGAAGACAGAATCATCCAGAGTCTACTCTTATTTATTACAACTGCTATAAGGAGTATACTTTAAAAGCTGATTTTAATGATTAAATTACCAGGAATCTTCTATTGTCGTTCATTTTGGTGGTAGGAGCTCTATAGACCTTCTTTCATTTAATCATTTCAACAAAGCTTTGATGGAATTATATTGTTTCTCCTGTTTTACAAGTGAGGAAACACAAGCTTGGAGAACTTCAGTGACTTGCCCTAGGCCACACATCTAAAAGTTACCCAGCCAGATAGAATTGGTTCTGTCTAATATCAAAACTCCTGCTGTTAACTTCTGTACTTTTCTCTTACCACTCTGTCATAGAGAGGAAGATATCACAAATAGGTCGAGTTATCATGGACTTCCTGTCTGTTATGTAACCAGGAATGTTAACGTTCTCCTGTGATATATTGACTGATACATTGACTGCAGTGGCAGAGTAGGAGATATTGACATATTATTAATCCAAATTAAACAAAGACATTTTGGATGATGTGCCATTAGAGATTATTTGCATCTGATTAGCAGTAATGGATAAGAGATTGGCCATAGCTACTTACCATCATAGAACAGTAAGGGTGAATGGAGCCTTAGGGTAGTTTTCTGGCTCAACGGTGGTAATTGCAATTCACCAACAGTTACTGAATGAGTATTGATGGAGGACCTGCTACATGCCAGGCATGATTGTATTGCTCTGATGCCTCACATGTACTTACTTACATTATAACTACCACAGTACAATGTTAAAATTTTGCTTTAAAGGGCTGTATCTCATTGAAAGAAATTGATGGAAGAAAATAAATACTGTCTTTACATTTGATTGCATTTTTGCCATTTCCACTGCTCTTCATTCCTTTTTATAGAACGGAACTTTATCTTGTAATGTTTCTTTAGAGCCTGGAGAATTTCTTTGAACTTTTTCTTTATCATTTGTATTAGTGGCGATAAATTCTGTTTCTGTTTATTTGAAGTTGTCTTTATATTTCTTTCATTTTTGGAGAATATTTTTATTAAATACAGAATTCTGATTTGATTTTGTTGTTTCAGTAGTTTAAAGAGGTCATTCCAGCGTCTCTGTCCTCCACTGTTTCTCCTGGGAAGTCAGTTGTCATTTGAAACATTGTTCCCCTTTATGTATATCATGTATCATTTTTCTTTATCTGCTTTCAAGATTTTTCTTTTTAACTTTGATTTTCAGAAGTTGGACAGTGATGTTCTAAGTATGATTTAAGCAAATTATATTTCATGGATTTCTATAAGATTTTTTTATCTGTATGTTTTTTAAAAATTGTTTGTACTAAATTTGGGGATTTTTGTGTCCTGATTTTCATATATTTTTCTTATGTACCCTCTTCCTTTTTTTTCCTACTGAGACTCTAGTTACATCTGTGTTAGACCATTTGAAATTGTCACACAGGTCATTGAGTCTCTGTTTATTGTTTTGTAAAGTATTTTTTTCCTCTCTCATTCTGGTTAGATAATCTCTGTTGATCTACTCTCAATGTCAGTGACCTTTTCTTTTCCCATCTCCAGTCTATGTTAAGGCTATATAATATATACAATGGCAGTCTGGAAAAAATCCAGTCATAAATTTCTCTATTTTTCACATTACATGGCTGGATACTTTCTGGACAGCATATATCCCTATCTGTATCTACACACACACACATGATCTGGCAATTAAGTTTGCAAACTTGCGACTATGCACTTACATTGACAGCTCTGTATAAAGAACTTGGTAAGGTTTTATAACCTTCATATATCTGTATCTCACAGCTGTGTTCATGTCTTGCTGAGTGGTGTTCATTATTGTTATTGTATGTGTTTGTGTGTTGTTGTAAGAAGGTCAGAGCTTGAATTAGTGCAATGAATAAACATTAAATTTCTTGCTAAACTTGGCAAGAGTGGAAGTGAAACCAGAGACATGCTAGTACAAGTTTATGAGGGTAATGCCATGAAGAAAATGGCAGTGTACAAATGGATTAAATGTTTTTCTGAGGGGAGAGAAAGCGTCACTGATGAAGAGAAGTCAGGGTGGCCAGTAATGAACAGAACTGATGAAAACATTGCAAAAATTAGTCAAATTGTATGTCAAAATCTTTGGCTGACTGTGAGAAGTATAGCAGACCAAGTAAACATCAATGGAGAAACAGGAAAATCTTAAGTGAAAACCTTGGCATGAGAAAGGTGTGTGCAAAAAGGGTCCCAAAGGAGCTCACTGATGAACAAAAGCAAAGGAGAATTGAATTTTCCAAGACCTTTTGGAGAAGCAAGATGATATTTTGGGCTATGTTACCACTGATGATAAAACATGGTTGTACCAATATGACCCTGAAACAAAGCATTGAAGTGCACAATGGAAGTCAGCCAATTCTCCACGACCAGAAAAGTTCTGTCAGTCCAAATCAAGAATCCAAATGATGTTAACCTTTTTTGATATCAGAGGGATTGTTCATTATGAATTTCTACTAACTGGATAAAACAGTGAACCAAGATTACTATTTGGAAATGCTGAAAAGCCTACATGAAAAAGATGAAGACGACCTGAACTTTTCACCAACAACTATGGCTATCACATCACAACAATGTACCAGCTCAAAGGGCACTGTCTGTGAGGGAGTTTTTAGCCAGTAAACAAATAACTGTATCGAAACAGCCTCTCTACTCAGCTGATCTGGCCTCCAATGACTAATTTCTTTACCTGAAGATAAAGGAAATATTGAAAGGAAGATATTTTGATGACATTCAGGACATTTAGGGTCATATGATGATAGCTCTAATGGCCATTCCAGAAAGAGTACCAAAATTGCTTTGAAGGGTGGATTAGGTCCTGGCATTGGTGCATAGCTTCCCAAGGGGTGGCCAGTGAGGTATGTAGCACTTTTTCTAGGATGAGTTCACAAACTTGTCAGACCTCATATATATATAGTTTTCATACTACATGGCTGGATACTTTCTGGACAGCCCTTGTATCCAGCCACGTAATATGAAAAATAGAGACATTTATGGCAGAATTATTTCTGGACAGCCTGTATGTATGTGTGTGTGTGTGTGTGTGTGTGTGTGTGCGCGCGCGCGCGCACGTGTGTGTGTGTGTGTGTATGCATTTTCGTTTTAAAATTTCATTTGGTTGGTTTTTAAAATTTTTGTATTTCTCTGATAAGATTCTATTTTAATCCATCTGTTCATTCATTATAAACATCTTTTTCCTTAAGACCTTGGTCACGTTTATTACTGCTACATTAAAGTACTTGTGCATTCATTCTACAATCTGGGTCATCTCAGGGTTAGTGTCTATTGGCTTTTAAAAAAATATTGACTATGGGTTCCAGTTTCCTATTTACATAGCTTGTCTAGTAATTTATTATTGTACCCTGGAAATTGTATAGACTATAGTTTCAGTTAATTTAAAAAAAATATAAAAGATACACACACACACACACACACACACACACACACACACACACACAGGCTTTTTTATTTTAGCAGATGGTAACTTGGCTGGACTCACGTTGTCTTTCCCCTATGGTAAGCAGCGGCTGAGATCTCTGTTCAGTTCTTTCATACTTTCAGTTTTTACTTTTCACTCAGCTTCTTGTAATCTTTCCAGCAAATGTGCAGTCCAGGGTCACCCAAGGATTTGGTTGTAGGATTTTTGCATATTTTGGAACCTCAAACTTATTGTCCCTTCTTTCTAGAATTTCCCCCCTCACTTTTTCATTGCTCTGTCAGTGGCAAAGTCTGTCTTCTGACTCTTTCAGCCAATAGTACTATGCCTTTCTGCTTGTATTTTAGCCACTTTGCCTTGTAGACTTCTGGTAAGACACAATTTATATCTTTTCTGCCTGCTTTTCTGTTGTTTCCAATGCCTTCACATGATAGTTTTTAAAAAATACTTTCTCTAAAATTCATCCTTATTATCTATGGGAGGTGTAGTCAAATATAAAAAACTCTGCCATTACTGGAAGCTGAACTTCAGCTCTTCCCCTTATTTAAGAAATGCCAGAAATATAGATTAATTATGTGAAATATAATGATTATTCATTGTAGGCAGCTACACTGATATTTAAACACCCTGTATGTGTGTGCATGCATACGTGTGCATGCACGCACGCACGCACACACACACACACACACCCCCCAATCATACCTATGCATCATGTTGGGTTCCACTTTGCAGATTTTGCACTAGAACTAAGATTTCTGACTCAATTAAGTACATTCTCTCTTAGGCCAAGTTAATGTCCTTTTCTCTACCTGGCTTCTCAGATGCTGTGGTACTGGGTAAAGTCTCCATGGGAGACATCAGAGAGTAACCCTTGCAGAGTATGGGATGCAGGGAAGCCAGCTGGAGAAAGCAGCACCATGACAGGCGATTACTGAACTGCTTTATTGTCTTCTACTTGACCCTCTAAGTGTTTTTGGCACCGTGAGGACAGGCAAACTGGTGGGCTGAGTCCAGCTTGCCTCAGGTCATTCTTACATTTAAGGTTGCCAATTCTCCCCCTGGCCTCTGTGAGCTGTTTGATGTTCTAATCCAAAGTACTGTCATGTTGGAGAACTTTTTCCTGAACTCTGTCTTGTCACCAAATGTCATTGTGCTCCTATGCGGGCAGGCATGGAGCTTGTGGCTGCACTTGGGACCTTGGGACACTTCCCTTGTAAATGGCAGATTTAGGACCAGACAAGGAATTCGTACATCTGCCATAAATCCCGAGAAGGATAATGCCAGATTCATTTGGCTGCTGGCATGTGATTTGTGGGTGTGTTAAAGGTCTCCGAACTTCTTAGAGGAGCATGATGAGGAAAATATGGTTGAGACTGCCCATCCCAGATTCTCGTGGAGCTTTGGATACTCAATAAGTAGGCAGGTAGAAACATTATTTGTTGTTATTATTATTAAATGTTTAAACTTCCAGGTGGTACTTTCTGATTTTATAACATTGTATTAAAATTCTAGTTTTCCTTTCCTGGGCTCCTTTCCCCTTCTCCTGTAGTTTCCTTCTGCCCACAGCAGGCCTCTCATTCCCTTGTCCCCGTCACTCTCCTTAGCCAAACATCCACTCTCAGGAAGGTTTATGATGTCAGCTACAGAGGACCCATAATACTGGAAGAAACGTTTCAGGATTTTATAGTTTAACACCTTCATGTCCCATAGGAGGATACTGGGGCAGAGAGAAGGCCCGTTACCTGAAGCTGTAGAGGTGGTTAGGGGCAAAGACACACCTGGAACTCTATTTTCTGGACCCCTCCCCACCAGTCCAATACTTTGCTTCATCTCATTGTAGAATTTTATATTTGGCATGAAAATAAGGAAGAATATTTTCTCTGTGATAAAATCCTCCTCACCGGAGGTGGATGATTTGGCCCACATTCTCCTGCCCTGAATTCTGGTGGTGTACTAGTTTGAACCCTGTGAAATTGCCAATATTTGACCCATTTTGACCTATAGAAATGTTAGTGTCATATGGTTCAACCTAATACTGAGGATTTGACACACATTACTTGGAGATTTGAAAATCCTAGACCACCTAGTGTTTTACTTTGACTGGTTGTTGATTTGGGGAGTTGCTTGGCCCAGGTGACTGCAGCGTGATGCTGATGAGCTCAGTCACAGGTTAAGGGACTATGTAGGCTTCTGAGAATTTCTCTTTCCACTTCCCAGTTGGCAAGCCTCGCGCCAGGCATCCGCCTTAACAGTGATGGTCCACATGGGGCTACGGATGGTCAGTGAGAGGAGGCTGATCTCTGCCATTAACCGCTGTAGTACAGTGGGAGGGAAATGGCCTTCGATGCTGGTGAGGCTGACTTTCAGTACTGAATTCACTCTTTTGTAGCTGAATGACTTTGGACTTATGTTCTTAAGTTCTCTGATTTTTAGTTTTGTATCCAAATTGGGAGTAAAATGATTTTCTTCATTATTTGTGAAATTAAACAACATAATATGCAAAAATCCATGGCCAATATTTGGCACTTAGTGGAGGCTCAATAAATAGCTATTTTTAAATATACATCCATCTATCCATCATGGTACAAGGCTATGAAGCCAGTAATGTCACTTTTGATTCTGTACAGCACCTGTGCCAATTCATATGTCTTTCCATTTTCTGCCCTTCAATTCTGAGTATTTTAACTCATCATTTCAGGGTTCTTGTTAGGTGATGGGATTCCATGGATAAAGTTTATCCTCCCAGGTATCTTATATTTTCAGTGATATCCTTTGGTATTCCCCACCATTTCTACTTCAGCTGTAGGTACATAGTAGGGTCTAGAATGAAGTAAATTGGTGAATAAAACAAGCTTCCTTGCAGACACTTACACACCAACTGCATAATCTAGTGGAAGTTCCCCTGGTGGTGGTTGCATAATGTCATATGTTCTAGTGCCACATTTAATGGTTGATTGTGAGGGTTAAAGATGGCTTCTCTCAAACTGTAGAGTCTGACACTAGCACTCTGTGTCCTTTGATGGGATATGCTGCTTCCACCCATCGATTATCAGGCAACTCCAGCCAGGTTCCAGTTGCCCTGTGATAATGTAGTACTTTGTTCCTGAGCAGGTTAAAAACTGATATCCCCATTATGGAGCATATCACGAAATGAATGTTACTGTTAAGTGTAAGGACAGGACATATTAGTGGTATCTTTTATTACAGTCTTCATTATAAAGGAACAGCTATTGCTATGGTAGGCCCCATTTGATAGGTAGTGGGACATTGCTCTTGTGCTGTTGGCTCTGATTAAGGCTGGGATAATGCACTGTCCCTGCCTGTTACGTCCATCTGGAAACAAGGCAGACCGAGGTAAAATAGATGAGCATATGTTGGCAACAGATTAAAAAGACCGGTGTAAAGTCCATTAATAATTCTCATATTTAGGATTTGCTTTCTACTATTCTTACCGAATCTGCAACATTTAATCTCTTCTGTGTGAGACCAGCTGAGAGAACCTTTTTCCCCTTCTGAGTGATAGGCCTGAATTTTCTGAGACAGAGCATTTGTCTGTCAGGGCCCATGGCTGCTGTGGTGATTTACTTGCCGTCAGATGATGTTGGTGTCCGGTTGGTGATATAGCCTTGCTGGATATGGGGAAATTTGTTACCTTTAGCTTTGACAGGAAGATAATTGCTGATGGTTAACAGAACTGAGCCAAATCCATTGGTTTTGTAGTAACACCAGCATAGGATTTGCTTTGAGAAGCCTGCTTTTCCCTGCATACACTTCAATTCCCGGATTTTTAAATATGTGTTTGCATATGTGTGTGTATTTTAATAGAAATGCACCAGATTCTTCTCTCCTTCCCTCCCCCCCCCTTCTCTCTCTCTTCTGCTCTCTCTTTAACTGCTAGCAGCATATTGGCATGAGGACTGAAATGGGTGTTTGTTCACTCTACAAAGAAAAGATGTAAAAGGCGGGGGAGGGGGGGAGTTGTACTAGATTGTGTATATGAGTATGTACAGGAGAGGTGTCCTGAACACCAGAGGCAGTAGGCCCCTTGCAAAAGGTTTATCGTCACTGGGACATTGTTTTGTTAGGCTCCTCTCCCAAGAATACATACATCTGGGCCTGCATCACATGGCTTGTCAGTTTTTCTTCATACTGCACAATCAGGTGATTGGTCTGACAATGCTTTGTAATGTTTGAGCCTTGAGGGCTCCTCAGGAAGTCTTAAAAGCATGGGACCAAGCTCAGAGTGTCTCAGGGGATAGAAATGTGCTTCACAAAGCAGTGGGCAAGTTCTGGACTTGGGAAGATGATGGGCTCACCTACTTCTCCTGGAAGAGAGGGTCTGTGGCAGGCTGTGGAGTACATTTGGGGGAGTCTCTAGAAGGAGTATGGAAAATGGAGTAGAGCTGTCCATTATATAGCCTTTCCTCTCTCATCCTCTGGCCATTATACTGATGGGCCCCTGAGAAGCCCAGTGTTAGGACTCTCCCCATCAGAGATCTGAATTTGGAACTTCAGATGGTCTAACTCAGTGACTCAGCAGGCTTTGAGTGTGTCACTATTTACCCATAGGGAAGCTGGCTTCCCAAGGAACTGTGTCTTCTGATGTTCAGATGCTATGTGCTGAGTATACCAGTTCACCTCCATTTCCTTCTGCTTTTTAGAGAGCTTCCAGCTTGCCCCAAGATGTTGGGAAGAGTACAGGAAGTGTGGATATTATCAAGACTGTCCTATATTGGTGTTATGACTTTGCCTTAGGAACAGGAATAGTCTTCCTGAAAACCTAAGGAACCCTAGTTCCTTCAGTTTTGCAGGAGAGTCTCCTGAACCATCATGGTATCTGTGGGTGGGAAGAGCCCTTGCCAACATGCCAGGATTTATAAGAGGAACCAGATGTTGCCCTCCTTGTTTAGCCATACGTATAGGTGGCTGTAGCCGTCACAAGCTGGGCTTATCACCCTTTTTCATCCCTCACGGCCTTTCAGTCACCAAGCACTCCTCTTCTTTTCCTCTCGGTAGGCACTCCCCTACCAGGGTCCTCATCACTTCCTCCCTTGCCTTTTGCAATGGCACTGCAGCTAGTTTGTGCCTTCAGCTTCCCTTCCCTGGAGCATATCCTACTCATTGATTAAATACTTACCTTTCTGAGACACTGATCAGGCCTTGGTGGTCTTACAGCAATTTCCTTTTGTCAACTATGCCTTCCTACCTTGTTTGTGCTGGCCCCTTCTTCCCTTGCAGACTGTCCATGTTTTGAGGGCTAAGTCAATAGTCTGTGTTTGTCCTCCTGAGATGTTCATTTCTCTCATCCTTACTTACTAAATTCTTGTATCGTTCAAGGCTCTCTTTCCCCTCATTGAAATGAAGTCCTCTTTGACCACTTGTTACATTATTACTAATAATAGTATTTGCTGCACACTCATGTTTCTGCTGATTACTAGCTGGTGAACCACCTTAAGGGTCAGAGACATGTCTTACCCCACTCTGCCTCTACTACTTAGTACTGCCCTTTGCACACAGTGATTGCTCGATAACATTTAGCAAATGAGTAAATGAAGTTAGAGTTTGATGGTAGACTCTATGACAACTCCTGAATTGTTTATTACTAATGCATGATAAATTCCTAATTGATTCTTTAAGTTAGAATTAACTTAAAGCATGAGGAAATGACTCATGCTTTACCACTTCCTGTTTCCACACCCAAGGCAGATACCACCAGGTGGTCACAGCATCCTCTCTCAGTGAGGCCTAATGCTGTCTGTGAATTTTGCTCCATGTATCGCCCCTGGCAGCTGCTACCCATTGTGTGGGGTTAGCATTGGGAGTGAAACGTGCCTGCCATCCCAGGTTCAGTTATAGTGAGGGGTCCGAGGAAGGCTGACACTGTCCTTTCCCAAGGGTATTTGCATTTCACTAAGGAGATTAAGTAAATATTTTTGAAGTACTTAGTATGTGGAACATTTGGATAATAATCCAAGACAAGAAACGATTGAGGGCTAAATGGGCATGGCAGGGTGCAGACAGTAAGTACCAGGAGAGCTTGGAGAGTGAGAGGGCATGCAGAGCCATTGCAATCTGAGGAAACTTCCCGGAAGAGGTGGTTCTGAGGGCTGGAGGAGGTGGGAGGACAGCCTGAGGCAGGAGCAGCAGCAGCACGGTCACTCAGAGGAGACAGACAAGACAGAGGACTTCTATGTTTTTGTATCATGATTGGGCTCCCTCTAGAAGTGGAGAGGCCAGACATCACGTGGGACATGACCCCAGCGTTCTCCTCGCCTTCAGTGCTGGTGCACATGGCTGAATAAACCCCTTTTAAAATTTTTTAGTGTAAATGATCATTAAAAAAAATCATTATTCTTGAAATTTGCCTTTAACCCCAGATCATTGTTCTTCATTTATACTCTATGGACAGTGAAAAACTGGAATATTTCTGTGTGTGTGTTCTGCTCTCCCTGGGTAACCTCCCTCCGCACATGATAAATACACATTTGAAAATATTGATTTGCTGCTACCCCTTTGCAAAGCTTAAGAAGGCTGACCTCTGCCTCGGCATTCTCAGACTTGAATTTTTTAGACTGACCAACTGACCCCTGGTAAGGCCATGAAACGTTACCCGCGGTCCTGGAGGGCCTTTCCGGAGAACAGAGCACACGGTGGTGGTGGCTTGGCAAATACCTAAAAGGAGGGCCTTTTAAGAAAATGCTATGTGTCCACGGCTCAACTCTAATGACGTTTAAATAGTTCCCAGGAAGGGGGCACTCTCCCTTGTAGAGTCAGAGAGTCACCTCAGGGGAAGTGCCATTTCCCAGACATGCCTCAAAAACCCTGGGGCCCCCCGGCTCAGGGTAGAGGATGGCGCCTTACACCTTAAAGTTTGCTTCTTCCGCCCCTCCCGCCCCCACCCCACCAATTGCTCCTCGTTTTATTTTTCTTTCCTTGGTTTTACCACCGTGTGACCTCATGTTGTATTTTTTCTGAATGACAATGAAAGTAATTGAAAATATTGATTGGCAGTACAGTTAAGTTGTCAACACAACCATTTAATTTGTCAGGAGGACTTGTTAAATTGTCAAAAATCATATAAAAAAACTCCTTCAGTCACTGATGATATACATTAGAGATGTTCATGAATCAAATGGGCCATTTTGGAGGTAAGTGTTGAAGAAAAATTCTGAAATGGTTTTCTTCAGATACGTTTGTGTTCTCCCTTTCCTGTCATCTTTCTCTCCCTCTCTTTCTGTCTCTGTCTCCTTTTCCCTCTCCCCCCTCCCCCACCTCCATTGCAAAGACTATTGGAGTGGTTTTGGGGAGACAAAGTAAATGAGGGATACTTTGGTGAGTGAAGGCCTCACTGCGTGTGTCAGATGGCAGAATTATTTTATAGCAATTCAGTCAGGATATTCTGAGGCAAAATTATTCATTAGAACAAAAAGCTTGGAAAAGTCCTTTTGTGTAGTATTTAAAACATGGATCTTGGCAAACTTTTTTTAAAAAAGGAAATTTTATTTTAGGGGCTCCGGGCTCTTGGCCCTACCAGCCCTGCGCGTGGCGGGGGGCGGCATCCAGCTTCCTGTTCAAATACTCGATACACTGCTGTAAACTTCCTGCATTTTCACTGCAGGGCCTTGGTTCCTAGGGCCTTGGTTCCCAAATGAATTTGGAACTAGCTTTATTTAGATTAATTTAAGAATGGTGCAATCTGCTACCCATTGGTCAAAACAAGTCAGGTCATTCTTGGTATTATTAGTTTTTAGCTCTACTTAACACATGTATAATAGTGTTTTAGGGTTCAGAAATCCAACTTGAGCTAGGTTAAAGGAATTGAGGGTTTTATTGGAAGGTACTTACTTGGGTCACTCCCAGAGTTACAGGAGGGCTAGCATGGTAGGCAGCATTCTAAAAATGGCCAAAGATTTCTTGCTCCTTAGTCGTGAGAATTGCGAATGCAGTATTACCACCGTGACTGTGTTAGGCGTAATGCACCATAAGCCTTAAAAAAGGGAAATTATCTGGGCAGGCCTAATGTAATCATAATGCTCTTAGAAGAACTGAACTTTCTTCAGCTGGTAGAAGAAGAGGACATCACAGACATGGGGAGCAGGAAAGGGATTTGCCATGTTGTTCCTATCTTGACAATGGATGGCCTCATGGGAGAAGGTGTCGAGGCAGCTTCTAGAAGCAGAAAGTGGGTCCAAGCAGGCAGCCAGGGAAGAATCAGAGATGTTATATCCATTGCTGCAAGGAACTGGATTTGCCAGTAACCTGAGTGAATTTGGAGGATGATTTTTTCCCCCCTTCCTGTCTCTGGAAAAGAGTCTAGCCTGACCAACTCCTTGATTTTCGCCTGGGATGATACCTTGAGTACAGAACCCATCTAAGGGGTGGGGCAAGTGAATGCAGTCCTAGGACTGGAGTCACGCAGCCATTTCTGTGTCCCCCCATGATAGGAACCCTCTGCCATGAGCTCATGGACAACAACCTCAAAAGAAGGGAATGCAGTTCTGGGAAGATTATACAATAAACACCTAAGTAATACTGAATTTAATGTTGCTAAGATGCATTTTTTTTTTCACATTTTAGTATCTCTGAGATGGTGATTAATTTTTCCAAGTCATGGTGTCTTAGGAAAGATAACTTTGACCAGGGTCTATAATGATGCATTTGTCTCTGCTATGCTGTAGCAGACTTGACTGCTGTCTTGGTGACTCCTCTGAACTGTCATCCCTATGGTTGCAGTCAGCAAACCACAGAAGAATCATTTGAGGAAAGACTGTAAGTCTGGTATTGTCTGGAAACCTTTGTTTTTGACATTTCCTGGTAAGAGTGAGAAGATGCCAGAATAAAAAGTTGTACAACACACGTCAGGGGCTACATCACTTACACTTGTGACTGACAGAGAAGATGATATTTGGCATAGAAAATACAAATGTCAATAAACTCTGAGTTGAAAATTGATTCTGAAGAGTCAGGCAATGAATGGAATAAGTTTTTGAAATACCTTATCTTATGTATTTCACTTATGTATATATTTTTTTTATAAATGCACATGAGTGATAAAAATCTATGTCTAAATTAGTGTAAAAGAACTATTTTAATAAGTATACAATAAAAATTCAAAGCAATTGGAAAACATTATGTTTCAGTTTAATAGCTTTGTTTTTCTCAGTGGTACATAAAACCATGGAATATTAAAATCAATGGCACATTAAATTCATGTAATTTTAAATAAAACATTTTTGTGTATTACACATTAGTTATAAGATAGGGATATTTTACTTGGAAGAGTGGTGAGCAGAGTTTTGGCCTTGTGACTGGCTAGAGCAGGACTGGGCGAGATGTCAATCATGGTACACCAGTGCACCACCAAGCAATTTTGGCATGACTGCCTGACTAATAAAATACATAGCTAGAGGACCAGAACCCTTGGAGAAGTAGCCATTGCACTGAAAAAGTTTGCCCAGGCTTGGGCTAGAGAAATTTGTGCCATTTGAAATTCATTGTTGCCAAGGTGCCCCTTGGTTAGAATCCAGGAGAATAGATTGAGAGCCTGAGGTAGATTAAAATTATGCTAATTGTGTGCCTCGGCCTCTACACTCCCCAAATATTTCCTGTTATTCTCTGCTAACAAATATTCCCCGTTAACCTCAGATTTCTCTGGGTTTTCAACTGGAATCTGTTTTCAGACAGGAAAGGCTTGATAGGTGAGGGATATGGACCAAAAGTGGTTAGAGTAGTTACCCTTGGTAGTTGTAATGTGGCTTTGCTTTTTGTTTCTGCCCCGACTTGGTATTCTGCTATAGCAGAAAAAAACAAACAAACGAAACCCCACAAGAGACTACATTCTTGTAGCATCTTTGCCATTAACTAACTCTGAGATATTGGTCTCGGCATTCATCTGCCTTGGGGTTCTCTATTTTTGCATCTGTATAATGGAAGGGCTAAACTACAGCACCTCAAATGTTGCTTGCAGCACTAACGTTTTGTTTACACAAAATTTGCCCAGTGTCTCCATTATAGTATTTCTTTAGTTTCCCATTTCTCTATAAGTTGGCTTATATCTTTTTTTCATGATTGTGGCTTGCTGAGCCCTGTGCCGAGCTCTGTGTGGGACAGAAGCTAAAGATGCGATCCTTACCCTTGGGGAGCTTATTTTGTCATTTAAGAGAGAGGACAGAGGTCTGAAACATGAGCAGCTAGGAGGATGAACAGTGTGGGCGATTAGGAACTACAACATTGTGGAGAGGGTTTGTTTTTTTCAGCAAGGAACAAGCTGGAAGGTAAGGGGTAAACGGCCTGTGAACTAAAGTAAATCAGGAGTGCTTTTTGTGTTTGTGTATTGGGATCTCTGAATTGCCTCTCATTTGTCATCATTCTGGGCATTTAAATGGGGCTGATGTCAGTTGTGAAACATATCAGGACCTTTAGGGCAGCTCCTTTCCCCCTGGGTTTCCTTCAGAGGCCCCTTGAGGTCAAAATGGAAATGAGTTCCCTTTTACCCACCACCATCACCAAAGTCTAGACTCTGCAGCCAGGGCTTGGGCCACTGCCATAGTCAGTTCAGTGTCACTTAACACCTCCAGTATTTCTGCTCCCTGAGGTCCTTTAGGGACCCGGATTCCTTCTACTTGGTTGCTGTGCCATTCTTTAACTAGTTGTCCCTGTCCTTATAGCCAAAGCTGGCTCACCATCACCATATATATGCTCCATTCCCTGGGAATAGGGGAGGTGGCGTGAAGCTTGGCCTGCTTCTGTGTTCAGGGTAAGGCATCAGCTTTGCACACAGCAGTATACTGATGTTCTGTGAGCTTGATCTTAGTCACATGGCATCCCTGAGCTGAAGAATGGCTGGGAGATGTAGTGCCTAGCTGGGCTGCCACACATTCTGCTGCATTTCAAAGGGAATTCTATTACTGAAAGGCTGAAGGGTAACAGTGTGCCAGGGGACAGCTAGCAGTGTGCCGGACTGCTGTCATTGAAACATTGATACCTTTTTATCTCCCTCCCCTTCCACTAAGCCATGAGCTCCTATAGCCAGCATTTATTCTTCTTACCTTTATGACCCCAGTGTTTACACTCGAACTGATTACATAATAGGTGGTTGAAAAATGCTTGCTACCTGAACACAGATCAGAGAATGAACAAAGGAGTGGGTTGGCGATGGCACCCACAATGGGGGCCCTTCTTCGTTTTGTGCTCCAAGCACTGGTGTTTGTATCTGAGCACACTGAGCTCGTACTTGAGTGGGCTGTGCTGAGTTCAGCCTGTGAGAGGACGCTTGGCTACACCTGCCACGCAGTCTTTGAACCCAGGACTGGCGGAGATGAAGGAATATTTCATTAATCCTTGCACCATTTAGCCTCCTTATCGAATGGCCCAGGCCCATTCTTTGTTGCAGACAACAATGAAGGGTGCCTTTAAGAAATCTCCAGTGAGTACCGAGGCATTGCAGATTAGGTCAGTGGAGCTGCTGCTAGGTTGAGCATGATGGATGAGCAGGAGAATGAGTTTCTGCTGCACGGTATTGTGAAATCTTTTCATTGTCACCAACGGGCCTATGAGGAACTGATGAATGAGGGAGCAAGTGTCAGAAACGCCCTTCCTTGCCCCAGTACAGTTTTAATATCTCCCTGAGCTACAGGATGAGTATTGATAAAAGTAAAGTTTAAAAATAGCCACGGAGTGATGGGTAGCCATGATTTAAGGAGAACAGCAATGGGGTTAGAGAGGGTTCATTTTCCTGAAAGCGCGTGAGAGGGAGAGAGAGGGAGCGAGGAGGAGAGAAGCGGCAGAGCCGGACTGTGAGGGGAAAGAGCAGGAGCCTTTTATAAGAAGCTAATGTGATGAGGATGACGAGGGCTTTGATGGATGAGTTAGATCCATCTGGTCGCAGTATAGGTAATAAATAGCTGTGCTCAGGTTTGACCTCTCCCACTTACCAGACACATCTTTCTCTTTTGGGATATCCAGGAGGGAGCTTCCATTAGAGGCAAGAACCCGTCAGGAGCCAGGGTCGGGGATGTTTATGGGCTTGTGCAGAGGGCAAAAAGGAGATGGTAGCTGAGTTACAGGTTTATAAACTGAAACCCGCAGCCCGCTCGCCTGTGCTGGAGATGGTGCAGGTGACAGACACGCCTTTTCAGGGCCGGGGCTGGGAGGAGAAGGCAGGTGGGTGGGTCGCAGCGCCAAGCGCGGTGGCAGGACCACCTCGCTTGCTTGCTGGTGGCAGGCGCGGGCTTTCCTTGCCACACGTTCCCTTCGCTGTGAACGGATGTTAAATGAAGCTGGAATTGAATGGGGTTGCAACTAGGTACATCATTCTTATGGGGGTGGTTTGGGGATGGGGTACGCTGGTCTTACGTGTTCGTTACCTTGTTCGAAACATTATAAAATGTGTTTGCTCATATCCCTGCCGTAGAGTGAATTTATTATTGCAGGACTTTGTTTCGGTTTTGGTTTATCATTTTATACACCAATGACTGCTGTCTTCCCCTGGAAATGGAAACGTCTGTCTTGGGCCTCCAAGGAGGAGTTCAGGATGAGAAAAGCTAGCCCAATTTTTCTAATAAATGTAGAGGTTTAAAAAAATTTTTGTTTTAAATTTGGATAACTGAAGTTTTATGAAATGAAGCTTCCTATTCAAGAAAAGAGTAGGAGGGAAGTGGAACTCACCACTGGGTTGTATAACAGCGAGCAGATGGAGAGAAACAGCGAATCTGCCTTCAAGGCCGAGAGGAAAGTCTGAGAACATGGGCAAGTTCTTTGCTTCCTTGGGTCTCACAGGGCGTTAGCGAAAACCCAGTTCGAAGGCCCTGGCTCCCCACTTCCCTCCTCTTCCTAGAGGAGCTGCTGGGACCGCTGGGAAGGGGGCCCTGCCATGGTGAGCCTGGCAGCTTCGCCCTGTGGAAAGAGGGCGGGGTCTTGGGCGGCGCTAGCCCAGCTTGCTTGCTCCCTGCGGAGCTCCTCCTGCGTGAGAGCTGGGGGTGTGTGTGCAAAAACTTGGAGCTCAGCACAGCATGGGCTTGAGTCAGAACATCCGTTCTTGCCACGGTGACTCCTGAGACCTGAGAATCCAGTCAAAGCTATGGGTCCGGTGCTCAGAAACCGGTATGCACTTGTGAGCATTTTGCATGTAATTCAAGGGAGTTTGCTACCCTACTCTTGAATTCCTTCTGAGGTTAAGAATTCAGCTAAGTAGTTATGAAACACACATATATGCTTGCTCATACATATGAAATGACTAGTCTCATTCAACTCATGTCCAACCTTTTAATGATCAGCTTTCAGTACCAAAGGAATCCCAAGACCCTGCCTGCTTAAGAGCACTTGCTATGTCGGTCAGGTAATTTAATAATTGTTTTGATGCTTCTGTGTATTTTTAACATTAGCTATAAGCTACTGCAGAAATTCTCCTTTTGCAAAAAAATGTAAGCAGATTAGGCTACTCAAATGGGACCATGCAGCAGAACTCCGACTCAGGTTAAGTTTTCCTTTGCTGCATTTGTGTCATCATCTTCCCACCTTCCTATCCATTTCTACTCTATTTCCCAAATGCCAAGGGCCCGGTTCTGGCCAGTACCCTCTCTCCACAAATGCCCGCATGCTGTAAACTCACTTCAATTCATCTTCCCTTCAAATCTCCAGTCCTCAGTTCAATTGCCTCAGCTGGATATTAGGAGTAAAACAGAGCTTGGACACTAATTCATACTCAAGTGTGAATATCTGATCACTTGAAATTCCCCAAATCAATCTCCAGCTACTGAATTTTGGACAATATAGCAAAGGAAGAATTTTGAACAGTGGTGTTTAAAAAAAAGAAAAGAAAAAGGAAAGGGGAATAAAAGAACTGGTTATAGAAAAGAAAGCAGCTGAAGAGACAAAGGATGATAAATGTGGGTATTGTTCTTCATGGGAGAACTACTTGGAAAGATTTGAAGGCAGAAACCCACCTCAGTCACGAGGGACAGAAAACCGTATGTCTGTGCAGAATTTCACAATCCTTCTAAGTAGAGAGTTTCTGACATGGAGAGGAAAGTGGTTTTAATCAGATTTTGGGGGATAAACCTAGTCTCCAAACTGAAAATGCCCTTCCTCCTCATAGGGGTGGAATTGTCAAAGCTTTAGCAGATTTTAGGCAATATTGATACATGAGGATAGAAAGGAATACTGGAGCCAAGATGAACAAAGAAACGTTGCAAATCTAAGGAAGCGATCCCCCACCCTCAGGATGTTTTCTCTATTATGAAAATCATAGGTGCTTTTTAAGGACTAAAAACAGAGAGAAGAAAAATTGTCCCAGTAGTCTTGCCAGCCCCCAAATTAAAAACTCTTAATATTTTGATGTATTTCTTTCCAGTATTCTTCTACCTTTTTAATATGGAATATTTTATATCCTGCCTTTTTACTTGATTTCATAGCATGTGCATTTTCTGTATAATTATATACTCCTAATGAAAATTACTTTAATGACTACATAATACCCTGGTAGCAAGGTTTTGTTTCATTTTGCTTTACTACTATTCAATTCAAAGGTACATGTGTTCCCTCTAAGTGGATTTTGATTTCTTTAATTTGAAGCTCTAGAAATTGAAATACCGGGTCAGAATGAGAATGTGTTGAAGGGTCCCTGAGACCTGTTGCCATGTTGCATTAGTGAGAGGTTATTGCACTTTACACCCCTATTAGAGTGGAGTTGTGGCCACAGACTCTGAAAGACACCAGAGTCCCAGTCCTCAGCTGCGAGGAAGTTGGAGAGAGACAGGACTGGGGTTGCTCTGTGACATCCCTGCAAGCGAGCTTTGATCTTCACGCTGATGTCTGCTTTAAAGGAGTATTATTAGTTTGTCGGGGCTGCCATAACCCAAGTACCCCAGATGGGTTTGTTGGCTCAAACAAGGCAAACATATTGTCTCACGGTTGTGGAGGGAAAGAAGTTTGGGACCAAACTATTGGCAGTATTGGTTCTGCCTGGGAGCTGTGAGGGAGAACCTGTCCCAAGGCTTTCCCCTGACTTCTGGTGGTCTGCCTGCAACCTTTGGTGGTCTGTGTTTCGTGGATGCATCACCCCGCTCTCTCTGTCTTCATGTTCACATGACATTCTCTCTGGATGCATGTCTGTGTCCAAATTTCTCCTTTTTATAAAGATACTAGTCATATTGGATTAGGGCTCACCTTAATTAATTATGTCTGCAACAACCTTATTTCTGAATAAGGTCACATTCTGGGTCTTAGGACTTCAATGTATGATTTTGAGGGGACAGGGAAGATACAGTTCAATCCACTTCCCTTCTCTGGGCCTGGGCTTCCGCTTCTCTAAAATGAGGGTATTGGATGACAGCAGTGGTTCTCAAAGTGGGGTTCCCAGAGCGACAGCTTCAGCATCACCCAAGAACTTGTTAGCATGCAGATTCCCAGGTCCCACACCAAACCCCCTGAATCTGAAACTTTGGAGATGGGGCTCAGTGGTCTGTGCTTCATGAAGCCCCCCACAGTGGTTCTGCTGCCCACTGAAGTTTGAGACCCACTGGATGACACGATCTTTAGGATCAGAATTCAGAAATGTCAACATCAAGAGCACATGTCAGAGGGCACAGTGCTGTGCCCATGGCCTGCCGAAAGTGACCTCAGCCAGTTTTCAAAACTCAAATGGTAAACTAGTTTTTGTCTTAGATAAGTAGCTCGTAATTGCAAAGTTTTTGGAGGGCTCTTTTTTCTTCCAGTCTGCTTTCCAGAAAAATACGTTCACTCAAACCAGTGCTTATTGATTCAAGAACTGTACCAGGCCCTGGGCCCACATTTTGAATACTACTCCTTGTGTAACTGTGTGTCTTTTGTTTTCTCTAAACTTTAACTTACCCTGTTCATTCCCATTTTCTAAGAGGTAATAGTCAGTGAAATGGCTGGCCCATGAACCTAGATATAGAAACATCCTGTTATTGACTTATGGATTGTACATGAAGACCTAAAGGAGACTGCTCTGGGGTTCAGCGAAGACCAATTAAGGAATCAATTCATTAGAGCCCAGCATACATGCTGCTATATCTGTTTATTTATTTAGGCTAATGTCTTTTGCTTATCTTCTTAGAGCCATACGTCCCTGTCAATAGAAGATAATGTACTTGAATTTCCTTAAGTATATTAAAATTTTACATACCAGACATTTTATAGCAGGAACCAAAGTTTACTTTTTACTTTGGCATCCTGTAAGTAGCGCCTTGTTTATACTAATAACGTAGTATAGCAATAGCAATTTTCCTAGCCACCCTACCTGTATGAATATGTTTATAGTAAGCCTTGTTATAGAACAAAGTTGTGCTGAAAATATTATTTCCCACATTATCAACTGCTGTTAATTGATACCATCTGCTTTGCTTCTTTCCTTCATTCCTTAGTAAGATCCCTTATTTATCTCTTTATCTTACTAATTGTGTTTTGCCCTTTACCTTTTCACACAATGACTAGGGAGTCC